>JBAWJQ010001947.1:0-221300 GCA_037783105.1 Bactrocera zonata | reverse complement strand
TATATTATTTGTAATATTTATGCTTACAATTGGAAATTGATCGCTTCTCACAAAATTCGTAGATATCGGTTAAATAGATTTTTGGTACATTAAATTATTTCTGTTCTTCAGTTAAATGCGTTTGCTGTAAAAGTAGTGTTAAGCTGCAACTTTAAATTCCATTCGTCATTACTTGCAACTATTTGGCACAGGTTTTAAAATTAATAGCCAAAATAGACAACATACAACAACACAATTTCAAGCCAAATGCACAACGAACAACAATAAAGCGAGTTACGCCTACTCACCGAAGAAAACGCGCAAAAAAGTATTCAGGTTAAGCAGCAGTAGCAGAAGCGCAACCAAAACAGACAAGCGGCCAAAAGTGTTGACTACTTTGGTCTACAAAATCACCGAAGCGCCAGCAAAGCAAGCAATAATAATAATAATATGCATAACAACAATGAAACGAACGGGAACAACAACAACAAACTCGAAGATGCGCCTTTAACAGGTGTAATCTGCTGGAATTTCCTTCGTTCTCCATTTTTCCTTGGTTGCATTTGACTTTGGCTTTATGCCAAGAACTGCACACAAACACCTGTAAATACAGACACAAATAACCGCAAGTACCGGCAAACAGGCAAACAAAGCCAACGCGCACAGCTGCGCCGAGCGGCAGCGGCAGACACCTGCGCGCCTTATGCAAACGGCGAAGTTGAAGTTGCCGGTGCAACAACAACCGACAAACGCAAGCGGCGGTTGCAGCACCAAAGGCAAACACGAAATAACTGGAGCGCAGCAGAAGGCTGGAATGACTTCCGCTACGCAGGCGGTAAGTAAGCCGTTGGCTGGGCGTGCTGTAGTTGCATGCCAACACCACCACCAAGAAGTCGGTGAAGTGGCGTGAGTAGAAAAGCGGCAAGTGAAGATGCGCAAAGTCGCACAAAAGAAATTTATTTAAAGGTGTCTGCTATGAAAACATCTTCGCAGCGTTGTGTGTGTGGGTGTTTGCTCGTGCTTGCTGTAAGTCGGTGGTGAGTGGTTAAGCATCGCTTAAGCGGCTCAGGCAAGTTGAGTCTATAATTTTAGTCTGTGGTTTAGTTGGGATAATGCGAAGTGTTCGAGCTTGTTCGCTGAGTATTTATTTGAATTATTTAAAGGTGTGCATTCGATGAATGTGCGAATATTTAAAGTGGCAGATGGTTGAAAAGTCAGATAATGTTGAAGGGCGTTGGTAGCAGATAGGGGTGATACGTGCTTTAATATTATTGCAGGTCAAGTTTCACGCAATGTTTTTTGCTCTCTTTGATCCATTTGGGTTACATAGACAACTAATAAAGATTCAAGCACTATGAATAAACATGGAGAGGTTAGAAGCATTAATTGATAACTTTACCTATTTTTTGTAAAAAAATCATCACATAGCCGATTTTCAGAAGAACTACCGAAGCAAACACCTGTTGGCGGTGAGAAAGATTTTTCTGTTTAAAATTTTTGAAAATCCAAAAGCGAAAAAATATATATATTAAAATATGTTATGTAATATAACAATAAATGAATGCTCGAGTCAATATTTCGATTTTTAACATTTTTTTAGTTTTCCAAAGAAAAGTAGTTCTTTTGTTAAAATATTATATTTCATAGTGATTTAAAAACCAGAACAGGTATCAAAAATTTCACTCCTTCGATCATTATCTGAGAGATACCAGGTTCTTCCAGAAGTTTGATAAAAAAAACCTTACTCCAACGATCCTCTAATCTGTGGATCCCATCCCTGAAGTGAGAATCCGGAAGGTCTGTAAAATACAACAGCCGTTATGACCTCTCCATTTGATGACGCTTGCCACGCATACATTTTTTGTGTTCTGAAAACAAATGGAAATTGCTGGGGGCCAAATCTGGTGGAAACTCCAACAATTCGAACTTTAATTCATAGATTTAAGCCACTGTCAAAATACTCTTGTGACACGGTGCATTGTCCTGATGAAAAACATTTTTTTTTTTCTTCTGCAAACCGGGTCTTTCTCACGAATATTTTCTTTAACTGGTCCAAAAGGTTGCAAAAATGTTACCAGTTTGCAAGTTATCCACAAACAAAATTCATTTGGCATAACGGGGTTTTCAATAAGACGGCTCCAAAATTTTTTTTTATTTTTTATTTGGTTTTGGATATCACTGAATTTCTTTATATCTGTGAAAATACATTCGATGCTATAATGTATGGAACTCGAATTCTTTTACACGAAACTCGATTTCTTTTGCATGGCCAACAAGGGCACGCTTGCAGAAGTCCAGACCCTGTACCCAATTTTCGACGTTTTTCAAGCATAAATCGCCCGATACTGCTGCAATTTTACGTTCGATATTCATACGAAGTTCATCAATCGTCGCTGGCTTGTTGGCATAGACCAAAGACTTAACGTAGCCACACAGAAAACAGTCTAACGGCGTCAAATCGCACGACTGACGCGACCAATTGACAGGGGCATTTCGTGAGATAATATTATATGTTCAACAAACTTGGTTTTTAATAAATCGATTGTGACATTCGCTGTGTGGCTTGTGGTGCCGCTCTGTTGTAGCCACATATTGTACAAGTCAATGAGCGGTAACGATTCTCGTTCATAGTAATGTGCCGGTCTTGATCATCACAGAAGAAGTACGGCCCAGTTTTGTAGTATGCCTGTAGATTCCAATTTCCCACTAGACGCTCAACTGTTGATCTGACAGGATTATTATGACGACCATAAATTGGACGCAGTGCTCTTAATGTTCAGGCCACTGGATAGTGGATTTCGGTAATAAATTTAAATAATTTCGACTCGTTGTAGGGTTCTCTAAATTTCCTTTCAATACCATGGCTGCGTAAGATCAGAATGGGCGTTTGGTGAAGAGTAAATGCAGAAGGAAATATGCCAGGCTCCTAAATACATACAAATTTTGAGAATTTATTTATACTACATAATATAGTTTAATGTATCAAATTAAAAACCGTCTCTGCCTGTGGTGTGCTTACTCCACAATTTATATTTGCGTACAATATTATTTTTTACCTTATTAAAACACAAATCCCAATTTAGTATCACTTTCTACTTCAATTGAAATAGAAGACAATCACTACTAACCCACTAAGATATTTTCCAAACCGAGTTAAATTTATTTCGAATAAATAGTGTTTCAATCGCTCATATTTAAAAACCACTTCAATATTTTATGCCACTTGAACTGCATGGTCATAAATATTTAAACTCTCGCACACTCTTTCAATTTCGCATTACGCCGCGCACTAGTCAATCTTTTTCTCCAACACATCAAGCGTGTGAAGCGTTGCTTGAGTTGTAGATCATAGAACTCTAAATATATGCAAATCCTTGCAGTAGGAAATCGCTAAAGGAATAAAACAAACATACACACACTCAACAACAACAACTGTGAGCTAGTTGCTGCGCCTTAAAGTAGACTTTCGATTTCCTGCGATATTTCCATAAGCAATACTACAAACAGACATGTACCACCCTGGAAGTGCAATGCTGTGAAATGCTGAGAAGCTTTTAAGACATACTCTACTGTTTGAGTGTTTTTCATTGGATTACACCAAAACTGAAAATACACACATATAATTATCTACATATATCTACATAAAAATAGGTATACGAATGCATGTATATTTGTATATTTATGTGCTCACTCACGTCTCACGTCAGTTCACTTGCAATATAATAACGGGCAAAATAGCGCATCCTTGCACCATGCACGTACGTGGCACCCACATATTGCAACGTCTAGGCGTCTGCCTTGAGATGCAAAGACACTGCAAAGTAGCTTAATACTTTATGCTCGCAATGAAATCCTTTTTATGATGCCATTATCCTTGTTGTTATGCCTGCTATACACAGGCTTTGCAGTTGCGTGTAGCATTGGCTGACTATACACACACACCACTGAATGTTTGTATACATTTTTAAGTGTATGTATGTATATACATATTTATCTTTATGTGTATGCTGCTCATGAGTGTCATCGCATTCGCATAAACTCGGCGATAAACATATTTATTGCATCAACGCTTACCACACACGTACAGCGCGACAAGCGGAAACGAATGGCACGCGTGCCGTTAAAGCGTTTTGTTGATTCAATTAAAGCGTTTATTGTCAATGAACTAAACGCTGATTGCAAAACGGAGCTTTCAGTGAGTGTAAAAAATAGTCTTGGTATTTGGAGTTAATTAAGAAAATGTACACACCAGGTTATGCTCATCAGTCAGTTAAGGAAATTACTTGAAAAAAGCGGGCGTCAATATAAGAATGGGAAAAATCGGTTCAATCTGGGTCAATTGAAGAAAAGGCTGCATAATTCAATGGCAAGAAAAAAAATTATCTGCTGCAGTGACACAGCCTCGAAGTAAGCGGTGGTTGAATTAAGTACTGATTTATCCCTTTAACAATTGATTTAATTTTTGACTTAACAACAGTTCAGTAATACTGGAACCATTTTTCAAAATCAAACTGAATATATCGGCCAAGTTGGAGTTGGAGATTGGTATCTTGCTGGAGGTGTCTAATTTAAACATAAAATTTAACCAACCGCGTTGTCCTAGTGAAAGAAGTATACTCAAAGACTTTTCTGTACCAGAACTTATCTGGCAAATGAATTTCCGACATTCCTAATACCCATTTCGCACAGGAGCTAACGGACGTTTGCTAGATTAAAGAGCTAATTGAGATCGACTTACCATACAACTCTAAGTCGTATTGAAATCGAGTTCAAACTAGAAACAAATCTGCGGGTTGTTGTCCATACTGAACTGTGAATTGATAAAACAGCAATCAGCTGATGAATTTTAATCGTTAGAAAAAAATACAAAATGAAGAACGCAGACAAATATAACAGCTGGTCGTTAATAGAGTAGCCGGCTGTGCGAAAGGTAAAAATTGGTTTATCAATTATCTTAATGTAGTTACTAAATAAATTTGGCTGTGCGAAAAGGCTATAATATACTCGTACTGATCTTGCATCCTTTTTGTATTTATATTTAATAACTAAAAATAATAATTGGTACACCGAAATTTACAAAAGGAGTCGAAATATTCATTGAAACTGAATTTCAAGGAAATAAAAAGAAAACCACAAGGTAGCACAATTTCAGAGTTTAAAAACCTTGTGATAATGCTATAATGAATTACTCCACTCCCAATCCCGCCACGATTTCATCCCTTAGCAGATTCTAATAAATTCATTTACCAAGAAGCGCATACGAAATGTTCTACATTATTCAGCCAATGAACTTAAAAATTTCATCTAATCAAACACGACCTCTACTGAAAAAAAACTACGTTTTCTCGAATTTTAATACAAAATCTTCACTACTACCTTAAAAATAGGCTGCTTTTGAGCAATCATCGGGTTTTTAAATAAGGACGCTGAAAAAGTAGATCGATAGGAACAACAAACGACGTAATATTTTTTCCCCGATCTTTTGACTCTTCAGTAAGGTTTGCAATTTCATCATGAAAAGATATACGATCTAACAACATGTCGAAATTATTAAAACTTACTACCGAAATTCGGAGTCAGTGGAGTCAACTTTAAGAGCGCTTTGTCCAACTTATGGTAGTCATAATCGTCCTTTCAGATCAACAATTGAGGAAGACTCAAATCATTAAGTCACACATCGTTCTCAAGCGTTGGGCATCTCTGTGCCGTCGTTTTGGCGAATTTTGCGAAAAGATCTTCGCCTACATTCTTACAAGATCAAATTGACGTAAGAACTGAAGGAACTTGACCACCAAAATCGTCGTATATTAGGATAAGCAACAACTTGAAAATGATCCGGATTTTCACTGAAAAATCATCTTCAGCGATGAGGCCCATTTCAGGCTGAATGGCTTCGTCAATAAGAAAAATATGCGTTATTGGTCAGGCAGCAATCCACAAGTACTCCATGAGTTACCATCGCATCTCAAAAAAATTACGGTCTGGTGAAGTTTATTGGTTGATATCGACAACAGCGCCATCATCAGCCACGAACCGACTGTCTCAATTAATTTATTGAAAACCAAGTTTGATGAACGTGTTACGAAATGGCCTAGTCAGTTGGCCACATGGGTCATGCGACTTGACGTCATTAGATTATTTCCTGTGGAGCTACGCTAAGTCTATGGTCTATGCCAACAAGCCAGCGACGATTGATGAACTTCGAACGAATATCGAACATGAAAATGCAGCAGTATCGACCGATTTATGATTGAAAACCGTCGAAAATTGAGTTCAGCGCCTGGACTTCTGCAAGCATTCCCATGGTGATCATGCAAAAGAAATCGAGTTTCATACATAATGGCATCAAATGTACTTTCACAGAAATAAAAAATTTCTTTGATATCCCAAACCGTTTTGTTTTATTAAAAAAAAAAACGTATTATTTTATTTTTTCAGTTTCGGGTCTTTTTTGGAACGTCATTTGGCAGATTCTTAAACAGTTTCGATATAATTTTCATAAACTCACGTTTCATAACCAGTAATAATGCGTTCGATGCATGTTAGGTCTTCAACTATGTTGTCAAGAATCTCTTCCCGACCTTACTCGACATAGTTTTTGCAAAAGATTCAGGTCGTTGGGTATGATTTTGCCTAAAACTTTTACCAAATACGTAACAACGAACAGTGATCTGAAGATCAAGATGTTACGGTGAAAATAATATTCAATATTAAATTTCTTATGGTAATAGGGGTCCTCTCCATTTCAAACTATGATAGAAAGCCATCATGAGCACACCACATTAACCAATTTTTGTTAAAGCCATCATCGCTGCCAAACCATAAGCACCACTTTTATACTTCACATCGTCTCTGCCGGCATAAACTTGCAAGTACCAGCAGCAAAGGGGTACAGCGCGTACATAACTGCTTCGCATGACACATAAGCCGGATATAAGCGGTAATATTGTTTTGTCGTCACATTTACGAGTGCATTTACAGCTATTTATACTTGCAGCTTACATATTTTGTGTGTGTCTTTTTTACACTTAAATATGAGAAGTAAAAGTATATTTTATGGTATTTTTCAACAGAGTAATGCCCCAGAAAAACAGCAAACCACACGTATTTGTTGCAAGTGGAAAAGTGTCAAAGGAAATTGAATTTCTCGCACATGTTAACCAAGTAATGCGAAATGGGAAAAGGGATAAAGGAAATACTTGCGTATTTGCTATGAAATTTGATTAAGTTTAAATAAGTAAATAGTGTAATAAATAACTAAATAAATGTGCACATACAACATGTTTGCAACAACAACAGCAAGAATTAGTAGCATACACATAAATAAACATGTGTGAATAATTCAAAGGTTGGTAGCATAAGTGCGACTTCGCTTGCTGGGAAATTACTCAGTAGTTAGTTCAAGCAATGGTTTTGATCCTAACAGTAGTTACATGTGAATAGAATGGCTAACTAGTGTAAGCTACATGTTAATTAATATTATTAATTAATAATTTTATTGCGCTTCATTGGGACCAATAATTATTTTCTACAACAAAATTAGGCCACTACAGGGAAGGCAGCGGTTGCCTTATATTGCTGTGAAGGATCTATACTACGGATGGGGACTCTCACCAAAGGTAATGTTTTGGCTCTACAAAATCGTACTCAAGCCAATAATGGAGGGCGCTCGAAAAGGTCACACGTACTAAGAAGGTTGAACGTGTCCAAAGAGCGGTTGTCATCTGCATTTCTGATACACTGCGGACTACACCAAAAATAGTACTTAATGCCATTCTCTGCTCTCATACCGACGAGGCAGTATTCACTCCGACAGCAGAGAGAACCTATTAGTGTTGAGTTCGCTAATTGTGTGCTCAAAGCTAGTCAAGGAATGTCTGTCCTTACCGTTTAGAGGCGGAATCGCTGGCAACTGTATAGCCGAAGACGTAGCCAGAGAGGGCAACCTTACCACGTCCACATCGGAATAGGACCGAGTTCGATCTTCTTAGGCATCTTACGTTATCACTGGACCAATGGACCTTGCGTCCATTTAGTAGATGCTGTTCGACGACACGCTCCCGCATGATCCTTTCGGCTTAGAGAAGAACGCAGGAGATCTTCTGACTACTTACTCTTAACTTACTCTTAGCGAAGTACATCTTGCCGCAATTGTAGGGGTCTTACTGAATATTGTCCAATAGGCATTCTTGCGGCAAAGCGAAAAATCTTGACTGACACCAGTTGTCAAAGTTCTATGGAGGAAGTTGAAGTGGAAACATCCAGGTATTTCCTCACCAATCGTCTAACATTTGCAAGACTGAGGTTGAAACATCTCGGCAGTCTTACTTTCGTCAAACCAGGAGACAGAGTTGAAGCTGCCGTTAGCTGTCTCAACAAATTTGTGATAGGCTTAAAGCTCCATGAGCTCCAGATTTGCGCAATTTCCAAGCATTGAAGGCGTCACGGAAGAAATTCTCCAGAATAGCCGTGAGAGTCGAGCTGTTTGGATCCCCTCTGTCGTCTCAAAATGCTTTCCTCCTTCGGCAAGGAAACAAAAAAGCGCGGATGAGCTACATCTGGACTGTAGGGCAGCTGCGGAAGCGTTGGGATGATGGCTTTGGTTTAGGTAGCTGTTCACAAGTAATGCGGTGTGAGCCCGATTGACACTTCGTTTGAGTCTCTTAAGGACTTCCAAGTAAAACTTGGCGTTGACGGTTTGTCTAGGAGGATCAAATTCATGGTGGACGATACCTTTGATGTCAAAAAAGACAATGAGCATCGTTTTCACTTTGGATTTGCTCATTCTTCCCATTTTTGATTACTTGATTACGTTATACAAAAATTGGGGGTCACCTTCACACATGTTCAAATTTTCTGCTCCAATGAACGCTGCATTTTCGATTTGCACCACTCACAAAAACACGTCGAGCGGAAATGTTTGCCCTGACTCTCCTCACTAAAGATCAAAGAGTCTTGAGGATGAGAACTCTGTTTCTTTTAACTTCAAGCATGAAAAGGTTAGAATCAGTAGAACAGTCACTTATATGACGCATTTGAATTTCAACCGAAACTAGTCTTCATATAACCCACTCGCAACAAGTTTCAAAACCAAGCCACGTCTCTCAAGTCAACACCACATATTGGCGAACTGAGGCCACTATTGCGTTAACGCTTTCATTTAGCTTCTCCGCCAGTGCCAGCTGGCTATAATAACTTCAGTTGTTATTGGTGCCATTGTGTCTCTGACCAAAGTTGCTATTTATTGCGGACAACTAGTCGTGTTTTCGTCTTTATCCAAGTTAGCTTGCGTGTGTGTGCGTGTGTTTGCATTGGTTTGCGGTTTGTTAATGCCTGTCCTCGACGGTTTTCGGTTATTTTGCGACAACAAACAAATACAAATGACAGACGTTACTGCCCGGTTACAATATGCTTTACCGTTGTTGCTGCAGCTGTGCATTGCAACTTCTGATTGGAGTTGGAGCTGGAGCTTGTTTCACTCCAGCGACACTGGCCATGGCAAACATTCGGTTTCGATTTCGATTTCGCATGCAATTTGCGGTTCATTGAATCGGAAGTTTTCCCATTTAACTTAAGCCTCTTTAACAAACAATTCTATGACCAAAATTATTGTACACTTTGTATGCATGCGACCTCTAAGTGTGTAAGTATGTGCGCGGACAAGAAGGTGGAAATATGTTTTTATATATATAGGTAGCACCGTAGCGGCATTCATAAGCCTATATATGTACACAGTTATTCAGGTGTTCTGTTTCATTGCAGTCAGTTGCCCAATTCACTCACCTGGTTAATAATACTAAAACTAAGTCGTGCGAAGGCACACATTTGTACAGAGACATAGCAGTGCTCGGTGAAATGCTTTACTTCGGTTTTGTATAGTCTAAGTCGAAAATATGTTATTACTTATGTGTAATAATAATAATTATTATCCGTATTTTGTTGCTTTTTTTGGCAAAGAAAATGAAAAAACAAGGCAAGGCAAAATGTTACTTGGAAGGCAATCAACAAAAGCATTCTCTATGGGAGTCAAAAAATGTATTTGTCGAGTTTATTGAGTACAAGCAACAGTAGATTAAAAGACAACACATTGAATCAAATGTAAAAATTATTAGTGTTTCCATTTTAGGAACAAATGGCAACCATTCGAGGAAATTATACCCTAGAAAAGAACTAAGAAATTTAATTTTTCGATCCTAAGTGGCCAGGAATGATTCTTTTACATAAGGCTAAAGCAGCTAATGATTTCCGGTCTTAGACCAAGTATCCTCCGGTCAGCCAAAGAACATCTGTTTGATCGCGAGAAGGCGAACCATCCCTCGCCGGGATTGTACGACAGGTTTGGGACCCGCTCCTAATAAAAAAGAAACAACAGCCTCGGATGAGAGACCCCCATTTTGATAATGACCATGGCAACCGCATTAAGGATTACCATTTAAGAGCAAGGACCTAGAATGTCCGGTCCCTCAATTGAGAAGGTGCCGCTGGTAAAAATAAAGGCTGACATCACTACCGTCCTTGAGGCATTTACGACAGTGGTCATATAAAGGAACGCAAATTCGGTGTAGGATTCATGGTCGGAGCTCCGCTTTCTTAGTACGTTGTGCTAATAGATAGCTGGACTTCACAGGAGCTTGGCTAGCTCTGGGTTACTATTAACTTCGGGCTAAAATGGATCACAAAAGGTTTAGGAAGCTCTTCGTCCGGTATGTGTCGAAGCTCCGCTCTGTTGAAATATTCTGCAAATGGATAGCTGGACCTTACAGGAGCTTGGCTAGCTCTGGGTTACTATTAACTTTCGGGCTAAAATGGATCACAAGAGGTTTAGGGAGCTCTTTGTCCTCAGTAAGACAAAAAATCGTACCGAATGCCAATTAAAGAAGCTGTTTGGAAGAATACATGGTTGAACCAGAGCAACACTTCTTTCTTGATTGTCTCCTCTTTCAAAGATTAACAATTAAATACCAAGGAGCTGAAAACTCACAACTTTCAGACATCCCAGTGCGAAATTTAGTAGCTAAATCTTGAAAGCAATAGACTAACTGACGAAAAATAACCTACTACTTTCTTAACTTTGAAAATGAGGCAGGTTTATAAGTAAGTACTGATACCTCATACAATTTCAGGCCCTTAGACTTTAGAAATATTAGGAATTACCCAAAACCTATTCAATGGAAGGATATTCTCAAAAAACTGTAAAAGGCCAGTAATATCCATACTGCATTAGGGAACCGACATTTTCTATTAACGTAAAAGCATTGTTTCAAAGAAAATATGAAAAACCTCAACTAAAGAAATTGATTCCAAGAAAAAACATTGATGGTTAATGTAGTTGAAATACTTCTAGAATTCGATTCTCTGTCTTACACTAAGACTATTTCTGAGCTAGTGTTAATATGTAAAGTAATGAATGAATGAATGTCCTTGCTTCAAAATAGACCTGTTTTGGAGCATTCTTCCCAGCGTTTATAGTCCAGTCATTATAGTAAGTTCCCCTCGGAATTCGATATACCAATTTATATCTCTGTAAATACTTGTATATATAAATGGGTATATCGAATTCCGAGATTCTTACCTAATTTAAGCTTAAATGACTGGACTATTATTCTTTTGAGATCCGATAACAGGAAATAGTCGCGGATGGCCAGATATGGAGAATACTGTGAATTCGGAAGCAATTCGAAGCCCAATTCCTAGATATTTGTCATAACGTTGCCAGCCGACTGTTGCTTTGGAACGGGTTTATCCTGTGCAGCCCGCTCGGAAGATTGTCGTAGGATTTCGGAGTGAAACGATGGAACGTCCATTCTTACATATCGACGCAATGCTCTGGTTTATTACGCTTGAACATTTCCAAACACTGCTCCGAATCATCAACTCAACGATGTTTCTGTTCAAAAGTGAGCTCACGCGGCACCCTCATATTCGTAAGACGGATGATGAAAACGTTCAGTTGATATCTTAAGAACTATCTCAAACAGCTTCACTTTACGGTTATCGAAAATTATTTTATGGATTTTTTTGATGTTTTCGTTGTTAACAACCACTTTTTGGCGTCCAAACTCTTCGATACTCATTTCAACACGTCTAAACTTAGTATACCAACCCTGGATGACTGACCTGCGATTAACCTTTTATTTTTTAAGGTTGCATTCACGGAGAAGACTGGAATCACTGTAGAAGGACACCGTCACAGATCACGTGTAAATCTAAAAATATTTAATTTTTTTTTTTAATTTTCATGTCTATTCTTAAATACGATGTATTCGGAAAATTTATGACGAACTCGATTTACTGCGATGTACAAAGATCCAGCGTGTTCGCTAATTATTCTTTTTTTCTACACTTAAAAGCTTAAAAGAAGTTCAACTCTCCGTGGGACAAAACAAGTGAAGAAGGGCTTACTTTGCTATAAACATAAAAATATAATAAGAAGAAATAAACAGCCACTCGCATTCACTGTTGATGCCATTTTATTTACAATTTTAAATCACCTACATTATATTTGTTTATGCGGTGAAGCGGTTTTCATTTAATTCACCATCAAATCATTTATTTACAAAATCCGCCACTCAATCCCACTCACTCAGTTAAATCACATCAAAGCTAAGAATACGCTTAACAGCTTCGCAAATGGCTTCTCAATCGCGCTCAACACTTAACATTCCATACACAATTAAGTACAAGTGGAGATGCATCAATAAAAGAGCATAAACAACGCATTACGCATCCTCAAACCCACTCAAACCCCCTCAAAGCCAACAACACTACAAACAAGAAGACGAACACCACAGCCATCACCGCCAAATAATCTGTCCTTAATGCCACCTCATTACTGTTAATTGATTTCAATTAAATCGGACACACAACGAGCTCCAATACAAGCTGTGAGCCGAACTGGCCAGCAGACGGACACACGACCGGCAGACAGCAGATAACGGTGCAGACAACGAAAACAACAAAACCAAATGGTTGTATTTAAGGCTACAGTAACCATTAATGGCTACAACAAAAAGGAAAACAAAAACAAAAATAAAAACAAAAACAAGCCAACAAAAAGGACCGCTATAAAAACAAAACAACACGAACAGGAAACCGGAAATGTTTATAAATAAAGCAAACATGATTTGGGATTGTGGCCAAGCAGGGTGTGGAAGGCGACAGTCTGTCATTGACTGGAAAGGCGCGTAAGTACGAGGAAGTGTGTGTGAACCGCAGTAGCAAGCAAAAAGTAAAAGGCCAAATTAAACTCAGCGCTTTTGGGAAAAGAGGAAAGGAGCGAGGCAAATTGTTTTTGTATTTATTTACTCAAATGGTCAGCAGTAAAAACAACTCCTTTTTAGACGACCGCGCACTGTCTCTGCTGCTCTTAAGCAACTTGCTTAATGTTCTATAGTCAACCCCCGTCAGCGTCTTCCTTAACCATTCACCACCTCACCAATTCTTCAGCTGGGTCTTGATAGCATTTTGTTGGCGTGCTTTTTGCGTGCCAACCTCATAAATTAGCGCATCCCATCCACACCAAGTTTCCATTCCTTTGAGCTACTCAACTTAATAAAAATATACTCCAACCATTTTATTTTTTTCTTTCTTTCCTTGCTTTAATTCGCACTTGCAACTTCTTTGGAGTCGTTCAAGCTGATTCTTGTGCACTTGTTCTTGTTTCCGCTTCCACATCCGTTGCTTGCAGAGTGAGGTTGCTGCTTTTTTGGTGTTGTTGCTGAAGTCAGCTCACTTACAGCTGCTGCTTTGAACTTCTTCGTGCAACATTTCAGCGAGTTTTCTTACGCCATGCCGTTTATTTGTTGTTTTTGTTATTGTTGGTGCTTTTGGTTTTGCTTGTTAAGTGCTGCGGCAAGATTTTTCGGATAAAAGTTAATTACAACTCATTGGTTTAATTTTTTGTGTAATCTTTGTTTTTCAAACTGTGCGAGCAGTGAATGTGGTGGTAGAAGAAAATATATGTATGTGTGTTTATGAGTCTAAGTACATTGAAACTTTTATGTAGTATTTGTAATTAGCCAAAGTGCAATTTACTTCATAATAACCGAGCTATTATGAACTCAACTTGTAAGTTTGATAGAGTTTTTAGGAAAACTTTCGGTGAATTCGTTGATTTTTAAAAATTTTTTTAATACTTATTCTGAGAAATAATTTATAAATTTAGTTATAACCATCATAAAAAATAGGCTACTCCATGATTTTTTATTAAGTACTAAATTGATTAGTTTTAAATAAATATATACTTTTTATAAAAGACGTTCTGGCTCTTGTTATTTATAGCAAAATTTCAATTTTGGCTCGAAAAAAAAAATCGAAATTTCCTTACTGATTCTTATTCACTCTGAAGCCTTATGGTTCTCGGGGTTAATCTAAAACTATGAATTCTCTAAATTATAAATATCGAAAACTTCAAATCACAAAACCAAAAGATGAAAAATTATATGTCAGTGCGATTAATAGTGATTTCATATTCCCTTTTGCGAAATTCCGAAGCATCGGATTTGGCTTCTCTGAGTACCAGACGTTAGTACCGAATTTTGACATACAGTAATCTACTATAATCTTATAAACCCGAAATGATTTTGTACGGTTCGATTTCGTTTGATCGGTATTGATAAATTCCTTCTCCTTCTCTCCAAAATACGTAAACAACCTTGACATTAATGCCTTTGTTCTATGAAAATGTTCCAAGCGATGCACCACTACCTCGCCTTAGGAAAAAAAAAACATTTTAGCGCATATGTTTTAGCTACAATGTATTGCCTGACTTTTAAGCATTGAGCACACCCAACGATCTTGACTATTAAAATTAAAGGATTCGTTTTCTAGTGATGTATTATTGTATTGCCTCTTGTGTAGCATCAACACGATAATACACCAATTTCTGTCCATTGTTTAATCGTAATCCTACGCCATCCAACGACATTTCATTATGTCGATAACCTTCTCTTGAAAGCAAACAATACTTTGTCGAGATTTTATAGAACTCTATGTCAACTTACGCCATCCGAATAGATTCAAGCACTTCAGCTCTGAAAGTATTCTACGCAGCACCCGCCGGGGCACACACCGCAGAGGAAAAGGAAGACCTCCACTCCATTGGAAAGAACAGGTAGAGAAGGACCTAAGGCTACAAATGGAATCTGCAATCGGCGCCAAACAGCGAAAAGGAAGAACGACTGGCGCGGTCAGCGGTGTCTACGCTCAATTCAAAATCATCTATAATCCCATCACTCTACACAGTAATTAATATTTACAGCGTCTATCAATAGGGTTGGAATGATTTACCCACCACGTTGCGGCTTTGCTAATTTAAGGCTTTGTGTCAAATTTTGTCATTGAATTGTTGAAAGTTTTGTCATTTTCTCATGACAAATTTCAATAAGGGACAATGCTTAGAAATTATCCAAGATTATGCCACAAATTCACATTCTGCGGTGGCTAAGGTATAGTTTTTTGCATTTTCATCGAGAAATAATTTTTTCAGATGAGACCCGTTTCTGACTTAATGGCTTCGCCGATAAAAAAATTCTCGCTCAAGAAACGCAATTGCATCAAAGAAATAAGAATAATGCAACCAATTTTGTCGGCGCTGACCGCAAAGCGGCGCGAGCTGAAAGAGGCTTTTCTAGCTCAGTCAACGGAAGTGAAGGGATTCGCCGAAGAAGAAGGATTTAGCTTCACTTTTATACCATCAACAGCAAGCTTTATAAGACGATGTTAACCGACATTTTCTAACAAGACCGTGTGTTACCTTATATTTCACGCTTAAATATGGATACATATCGTGCAAAGTTTGGCGATTCTTTAGTTTCGTGAAATGGTCGCGTAAAATATTGTTAAAAGTCTTCGCGGCTAAGACCATGCCATTAAACACCTCTAGAATATTTTCTTTGGGTGTATGGTAAATCAAAAATTTAATACAATCAATCGCTCGAGGAACTCAAAGAAACAATCAGCGCACTATAACCGAAATTCTAGCTGAAATGCTGAGCCGATGGTGGCCATTGGCCGAAATTTTTTAAATCATAAGTGGCATACAATTATTTGCATAAAAAGGAGAAGCTATTTTAACCAAATTTTAGTGTTTTATTTCAATTAAATCATAATACTTATTAGTAGACGTTTTAGTATTCTAGTGCAAAAATATTTCAACATCACAAATTTCGGCACTATTCTTACATATTTCATCAAGGAAGTTTAACATTTCTCTGCAGATCAAATTGACGCAAGAACAGAAGCCGCTTGACCCCCATAATCATCGTATGTTAGTGCATTGAGCTGAGCAAAAACTTGAAAATTATCTGGATTTTCACTGAAAAATCATCTTTATCAATGAGGCTCATTTCTGGCTGAATGGCTTCGTTAATAAGCAAAATATGCGTTATTGGTCAGGCAGCAATCCACACATACGCCATGAGTCATCATTACATCCCGAAAAAATCACGGTTTAGTGCGGTTATGAGCCAATTGCCAATTTATTGAGAGAGAAAATCACTCTTCTAACCAAAGCAACGACGACAGCCGCCTAAACAACATGTGTCTTTTGGGCAATCGAATATAAGAAATGCTTTAAAATTTTAAGGAAATTTAAAGTCTTGATCTAGCCCTGTTCGTCACTCACAACTCCCAAATTTGCCGGAAAGAAATATAGATAAGAGTTCAGCACATGTATCTCTAAGGACATTTTACTCCCCACAGCTTTATCTGACATTATAAGTTCATTTATTAAGAATTTGTAATTTTCCTATTTTCGATTTCTTTTAAAATTTTACACAACATTTTAAAGTGAATTATTCATGATTACTCATTTTTTCTTCAAAGCTCTTATCCTTATCTGCTGCCAAATTTGTGGACTTACAAATATTTCTCTCTAATTTTTGCCTCGCTGAGTTTGGGGACTTTCTCTTTATTGGAGGTCAAAATTGAATAAGCAGCTATCATAAGAAAATTGGACGTGATGGAAACAAAATAACTATATACTATTAATGAGGGTATACCAAACGAAACAAAAATCATCACAAAGTTAAGGTTAAGTGTTATAAACCTGTAAAGTATTAGTACCATACGATTGATAAAAAAAATTTAAAAAATGGCAGACATATAAAAAAATTGCTCTTATTACTCATATATTAATTAATTTTGTGTCTACCAAAATTACATCGAACAAGTGGAATGCCATTGTATGGAGACGGCTACGCTTTAAAGGGCTCACCAATTATATTAATTTTTTCGAAGGTTCACAATAGGTGTGCTCTTTAAGTCATACATAGAGCTATAGTAACACTTGTAAGAAGCCTTACATATGTATGTGTTAAAAGCTTTCGAAAAAAGTCATACGAGAAAATTTATACCGAAAGATTAAAATTTTCTTCAAAAGAGACGAAAATTATTTTAAATTGCTCACCACACATTGCTGGGCACTTTCATTTCGAAACAAAATAAAGTCGTAAATAAAATATTACTCATACGCCATGTATCTCTTATTAAGAAAAATTGGCAAACTTTGACTATAAAAAGTTTTTAATGATATGTCATATTGATAAGGATATAATTTCATGATTCGAGTAAATACACTGAATTTTTTTAAATTTAGACACATATTTCCTGATTAACTGCATTAAAATAAGCTGGCAACAATGAAGTTACCAAGTAATAATAATAACAATAAGAATTCTATTAAAAGTTGTAAAAGTGTTAATAGTAAACAAGCAAAATTCGAAGTTTGCGGTGCAAAAATTTCAGACAAATAATTTATAATCTCCACAGAAGTGTCTTATAAGGTGCAACATACGAAGGAGTAATAGGAAAAAAGAATGGTTAGGAAGGTGGACAACAAAATATTTTGTAGTGTACAGTACTTTGTACACACAGCCCATTGGCGTAAGGTGCTGATTGCGGCAATACAAGTTTTAGAAAAAATTGCCGAAAAGATTTGTAATGGGAAATTGTAAACATTTAAGCAGTGGTGTTGATCCTCTACACTGGCAGCAGCTACCGAGTGCTGTATAACTGACCAGTTGTTGTTGTTGTTGTTAGTGTGAGACTATTTGTATTAATTTGTTTTTGTTATTTGTGGCTATTGTGTCGGGGGAAACGACTTAAAAACTTCGCAAAAGAGTAGAAAGGATGAAAACGACAAAAAAAAAGTGTGAATAAATGTCTTTGGAGGTATAATAGTGATAAAGAAGAAGAAGCATAAAAGGCACGTAGATAAAAAACAGGCATTCCGCTATCAACTGGCCGGCTGCAGCAACAACAGCAGCTTACCAAAGGATAACGGCCGGCAGCCAAGCAAGCAGAGGCTATCGAGCGATTCGTGTGAATTCTTCAGCATCATTGAACGTCTTAAATCGATGCGAAGGGATAGTAAGATTGGCGAGAAAATTGGCTTTATCACAGCGCCTGCATGCGGAGTGGCGAGGGCGGCAGATGTGAGCCAAGGCAAGTAAGCGATATGCAGCGGAGATAAAGCAAGCGTAGTCGCCTTTTATTAGGCGCTTTTTTTGGGTTCTATTTTATTTATTTTTTATTTTTTGCATTGTGTCTGCTGTGTGTTGGAGCATTGAGAGCTGCTAACAAAATTGGCACCATTTTTCTTCATTCTTTTGCAGCAACTTCTTTATTCATTGCATTTTTTGCTTTCTTCACTTGCAAAAGTTTTTAGCCAGCTAATCTGGCAACATTGAAAAAACTGCGTTGCAATGCGAAGGAAAAAAAGTGGTGAAAAAAATCACTGGCATATAAAATTGGCTGGGCGGCTTTTGTGGCTTCTGCACATGCAGTGTTACTGTGTGGTTGTTGTGCTTGTGTTGCTGTTGTTGCTGTCGCTGCCGCTACAAGCGTTCAATCAAAATCAAAGCGCGCAGCAAATGCCATTTAAAAATGCAATTCAATCAATATTAAAAACACATGTACCTACAAATGTGCTGCACTCAAATGTGGCATGCAACAAGCCTTTAATTTTGATCGGCCAACCAGCCAACCAGTCGAGCGACCGAGCCAATCAACCAACTAAAAGCATATTTTTTCCACTTTACAACGCGTGTGTTGGCATTGTTGTTTTCATTTAATTTAAAAATATTTTAACGCTACTGTAGCGGTCTATTGCCGTTTTTTCTTTGCATTTTTTCCCTACATTTTTGCTTTTTGTTTGATTGATTACGCTCCGGTTCGGTTTGCTGATCTCTTTTGGTGTTGATTTAACTTTGACCTCAGATATGTTTGCAATTAAATGCGATTGCCTTTGTATGTGCCCATACACTCACAAACATACATTTACACAATCGCATACACATACGAATGCACATGTGTGAGTGTATGTTTTGCTGAAAAATTTAGCGATTTTTTCAAACGCTTCGAATTAAATTTTTTACATTTGCAATTCAAATTGCTTTGATATTATCTGTTATTTTGGCCAAATCGAATTTAAACACCAATTTCAATTTCGCATGAAAGTGTAAAAAACAAGGAATGCATACCAAATTGAAAGTTTACAATAAAAATGTAAGGAATTTTTTGATAAAATGTGTTCTATTTACATAAGAAGAATCGCCTCACTACCATGTAACCCTATTAATTTTGAAGTATGATCGGTCAGTAGTTGATCAAAAAGTATGGTGAGATGATCATCGAGGTGAGGTGTGCCATGGATTCCTTCCAGCGGGCCAAACTATCAACAAAGAATATTATTACGGCCGCAATTATGGGCGAAGAACTCTTGGTTCTTTCATCAAGATAAAATACCATGTCGTCCTGTCACTGGTTCAGCGCTAATTTTGTTAAAAACTCGAATCGTTGTTCCGTAATCACCGATTTTACCTGACTTGACTCTCTTTCTGGCTAAACAGCAAACTCAATCAAAGTCAATGCGTCATTTTGGCACAATTGAGTAGATAAAAGCCGTGTAGAAGAAGGTCTTGAAGATTATACCAAGCAAAAATACTTTGAATGTTTCGAGAAGGAGAAAAAAGTCTGGCAAAAATGCGATTTATACGATGGAAACTATTTTGATGGGCATAAAAATGATTATGAAGATAATTTTGAATAAAGAATATACATTTTACAAAAAAATTTGTCACACTTTTTGATCACAGTAGTAAATTAGTAAATAGACAATATTGATATCATCAGCCTCAATACGCGCGCCGTTAGTTCTACTTTCTCCAGACTGGACAAGGAAGCAAAAGAAATGGGTCTGGCAGTGAACGAGGGCAAGACGAAATATCTCCTGTCATCAAACAAACAGTCGTCGCACTCGCGACTTGGCACTCACGTCACTGTTGACAGTCATAACTTTGAAGTTGTAGATAATTTCGTCTATCTTGGAACCAGTATAAACACCACCAACAATGTCAGCCTGGAAATCCAACGCAGGATTACTCTTGCCAACAGGTGCTACTTCGGACTGAGTAGGCAATTGAAAAGTAAAGTCCTCTCTCGACGAACAAAAGCCAAACTCTATAATTCGCTCATAATTCCCGTCCTGTTGTATGGTGCAGAGGCTTGGACGATGACAATAACCGATGAGTCGACGTTGCGAGTTTTCGAGAGAAAGGTTCTGCGAAAGATTTATGGTCCTTTGCGCGTTGGCCACGGTAGTTTTGTTCACCTAACGGTTGTATGTATCACCTAAGCCTAATCGATTTATATATAAGAATATAGATATAATATATATATGATCAAACGAGTTGAAATCCGGGTGAGTGTCTGTCCGTCCGTCCATCCATGCAAGCTGTAACTTGAGTAAAAACAGATATATCTCGAGTTTGTTTCACTGGCACAGTACAAAATGTTCCCATGTCAGTGAGACGAAGAAGAGCCCGAAGTTCGGGAATATTCCTGCCACAACTCATCAATTGAAGAATGAAATCTCAGTTTCTCACACGTCGTTGTGGCAAATTCTGCGAAAAGATCATGGCCTACATCCTTAAAAGGTCAAATTGAATTTAGCAAAAGCTTTTTGATGACCAGAATTGCTCTATGTTCGTGAACTGGGCTGAGCAACAACTAGAAAATGATCAAGATTTTCATTGAAAAATCATCTTTAGCCATGAGGCTCATTTTTGGCTGAATGGCTTCGTCAATAAGCAAATTATGCGTTAATGGTCAGGCAGCAATTCACAAGTACTCCATGAGTTCCCATTGCATTCCGAAAAAATTTGGTGCGGCTTATGAGCCGGCGTCGTCAATGGACCGTACTTCTCCCGTACTTCAAGACCGGCACCTTACTGTGAATAGGAATTGCTACTGCTAAATGATAACCGGAATATTTTTGACCCGAATTGGATGATATGAGCAATATGTGGTTCAAACAGTACGGCGAAACAAGCCACACAGCGAATGTCATAATCGATTTATTGAAAACCGAGTTTGGTGAACGTGTTATCTCACGAAGAGGCCCAATTGGCTGCCTCGGTCGTGCGGTTTGTTGGCGTTAGACTATTTCCTACGTGAAGCCCGTAGAAAATTGGGGGCAATGGAAAAGATATCGAGTTCCATAAATAATGGCATGGAATGTACTTTTACAGGAATAAAGAATTTTATTGACATCCCAAAACAATTTTGGTTTTATTAAAAAAAAAAAACTTTTCTTACGCTCTTATTGAAGAACACGTTACAACGGTATACAATTTTGCACTAATAAATCCTCTAAAATATGCCACTTTGTGATCAAAAATTGTTCAAATTCAATATAAAAAAGTTCAAGCACCTAAGTACCGATCCCAGTATCTATAGTTGACTTTTGAATGAAAATATCTGTCAATGTGTGGGGTATACATTTGAAATTCAGAGATAATCTTTTCTTGAAATGTATCAAAAATAGGTTGAATCGGGTCAATAACCCTTTGAGTCCCCATTTACCTGATATTCGAATTTCCATGTGACAATATTTAAGTTATCTCATTGAAAATTTCATAACGTGTTTTATTATAGTATATCTTTGTGCCTAAAATAAATACAATTGAGCGAAAACATGACCCTAGGTCACGAAGAGGCCCCCATATAACTCATATCAGAATTTTCAAACATCTGTGGGACTTTGTACCATATGATTGGTGATTATATGTGAGGCACCTTAATGAAACCCAGGAAATTTTTTTTAGCACATGGCAGGATAATACTATTTAATAGATAAAATCGGGTCGGTACTACCCCAACTCCCATATACTGCATATTTGATTTTCGTTTTTCCAACAAATCTTATGCCGAATATGTCGGTCAGTGTGTGAGTTATGTGGGGTATATGTATATACAAATTGTTCAGATTCCGATTGACATTTAACATCTCAAAGTATTTCCCTGGCTTTTATTCTAGGAAGTTGAAGAAGTATATAATGTTCGGCTCGGTGTTAAAATAATTTATCAATTTTTAATTCTGAGGTTAGGGTTAACAAATAAATTTCCAATTTTTTATCTCAATTTTCGGATAAAAAAGTTTCGAATTCAATCCGTTTGATATCAAAATGAGCGCAATTTTTATTTCTAATAAGAAAGTACAAGAGATCAGCTGAGACTGAAGCTAGCCTTTCCTTACATTCTATTACTTTTCCAAGCATTTCCGAAATAATTGCCACACTGTATCGATTGATAAGAGTAACAACAAAACCAATAGCAACACTTACGATAACAAACATACACCGATACACCGCTTTCTAACAAACCGAACTTTAATTGCAGTTGGAAGGGTTGCTGTGGGTGTCAGTGTTGGGTGTTAGCGCTTGAGCAAAGCTGGTTGAGCGTTTATTATTTCGAATTTACACATGCATAATTAATTATGATCAAAAATTTATCACGCGCACACAACCAGAACACACACTTGAAGATAACGTAACATATAAACACACACATATATACATACATCTGTGTGAGAATACATTATTTTGGTTGTGTGCCCGCATTTTAGGCAGACTTTGCCAGTTGTTTTCGGTTAAATATTTACAATTCGTGCCAAATTTGTATGCAAATCGCTTTTGGCTGCCACATCTCCATAAACAAAAACATCAAACAAACAAATAAATATATGCACAAGTACATACATACACATACAACAGAAAAGGGTGTTAAATGAAACTGAAAATACACTGCGAGTCCTTGCGAGTCCTTGCTCACCAAGGCTAATTTCCTCTCTAACACTTTGGCTATTGTGTTCATTTATATCAATGATGGGTGTGTGTGTTTGCTGTAGCGCAGTATATAAATCACAGCAAAGGACCAGCAACAATAGCTGAAGTGTATTATTTTGCCATATAAAAGACAAATAGTTGTGTTTGCATAGAAAAGCGGCAAAGAGTAAGTAGCTGTGACATGATGTCTGTCCACTGCTTCAAATGCCGAGAATTACATCGGCTGTCAATTCAAGGTCTCTTGGAAACATAAAGGGAAACAATTAATAGCGTAGGCGAGTTTGTCAATTTCAGATTTAAGGTGGTGCCACTGACAGTCAACGACGCTGGCAGTTTAAACGGTTTTTGTCATATACTTATATACATATGTATATTTACATATGTATATACCAGTATATACCAGACCCTAATATTACTTGCGGAATAAATATAAGTAGAAGATGGTGAAAAAAATCCCAAAAGCTAAAGGTGTTATTTTAGTCCAGAACTTTGAAAAATTAGTACTAAAAGAAGGGGATAAATACACTCGAAAACTTAAAATTCGAAGCTAAACTTTCATTGAATCTAAGCAAAAACAATTTTGTTGTGCAAGAATTGCAAACTCTGTCTTAAAAACAGTCTTAAAATTATCTCAAGTAAACCTGCATTTCATCTATCAGATATGTACTAGTGTAAGGTAGGATCCAGGTTCTTGCAGACTATGGTTAGATTAAGGCAACACAGTTTACTAGTGTTGGACTTGATCAGTTATAGTTAATATGGTTTAAGGTTTCAAAAATTCCTAAGCAAAAGGAAATTAACTATCAAGTATCAAATAAGTGCTTTGCGCTCTTTTAAGGAGCAAGTCTGCCTTTAAATATCTTTTAAGAATACAGAGTAAAATATTTTTCTAGATTTATGCGATTTCGGACAGCGCTAAACGCAAGGTTCTCTATTGTTGCAGTGATTCCGGCCTTACACGTAAATGAAACCTCAAAAAGATATTTTTAAAAATATTGTTCGTATAATGACTCACTACACTATATATTAGGTTGTCAAAAAAGTCTTGCGGTATTTTTATTGAATGATTTGTTGAATTTGTTGAAATGGTTTATAACGGTTTGATGACTCATGCCCAGATCTTGACCGATGCTACGGCTGCTACTATGCCGGTCTCTTTCGACCAATTCAGCGATTTTATCGCAATTTTCGACGACAGGCCTTCCGGAGCGTGGCGCATCTTCGACCACCTCTACACCAGAACGAAAACGTTGAAACCATCGTTGTGCGGTGGAAATGGAAACTGTATCGGGTCCATAAACTGCACAAATTTTATTGGCGGCTTGAGAGGCCTTTTTGCCTTTATCGTAGTAGTACTGTAAAATATGCCGTATTTTCTCTTTATTTTGCTCCATGTTTCCGACGCTATAACTCACGAACGACTTAAAATAAACGACAATCAACCAAACACGTGTTAGCGCGTGAAATGAGCTTTCCAAAAAGGTATAGCATGACCCGATGCGACGAATAAAACTAGAACTACGCGCTTTCAGCGCCAACTAGCGAAAATACCGCAAGACTTTTTTGACAACCTAATATAACTCATACACTGACCGACATATTCGGCATAAGGTTTGTTAGAAAATCGAAAGTCATTGTATGTAGTAACTTTATCATAAAGTACATCACATACATTCACCAATTTTGTGGGGTAAAGTCATCCGGATGTTAAATCTTGATATTAGGTACATAGAGGCTCAGTTGTTCGGAATAATCCCCTAGAACATTTTACGTATGCGCGATTTAACCGTTTTTTTGTTCACTGTAAATCAGTTCGCTCTTGTACACATACCCATGCCTTACATACGAAACTTTTTATATACAGTCTGTCAAGTAAGAGCGTGGTCGACTTTACCGACAGTTAATGAAAGAATTCGCGAATTCCTTCGCGAGCCGATAGAGGGAAGCTTTGATTTTGATGCATTGTCAGCAAAGGTTCAGTTGTCGTTGTCGCCATGAGTGCTAAGTACGCGTCGTGCTACGAGGCTGTGTTCCTTTGCATTCACTCGAAAGGTCCCAAAATGTCGCAATCAGCGACTGCTAAATATATGAAAAAAGTCGGAGGAATTTGTACAGAAGTGAATACAGCGATTTATAGTGGCTAAAAATGTCGATGATTTACCAGAACGTGGTTCGATAGGAAAAGTAAACAAAAAAGATGAAAAGAGAATAGTGAATCTGTTTTCGCGGAATCCTGCTTTAAAACTGTGGCAAGGACAAGCAAAGTTAATGGCAAAAGGTTTAGATATATCCTACGAAACTATCCGAACCCTTCTTCATACTCATGATCTGAAATGGCGCAACACAATGAATAAGCTTCTGTTGACTGAAAAACTTGTGACAAAGCAACTCGCTTGTGCGCATGAGAATATTGACAGAGATTTTGAAAATGTCAGTTTTACTGATGAATGTTCTATATAGACACGTTCTTTCCTCACACGAGCCTGGCCAACTTCCACCAATAGGCTTGTTCAGCGGACCATAAAAATGGAATAAAGGTGCATCTTTGGGGCTGCTTCTCAAAGCAGGGATTCGGCTCTTTGCTGACAACCTAAATGCCGAGAAAATTATAAAAATCTACAAAAAAGGCCTTACTGCTATCTGCCAAACGATGGTTCATCAGAAAAATTGAATATGGAATTCTGCAGGAGAACAACGATCAGTGAAAATCAGTGGAAAACTCAATCTGTCATCGTTACATTGGATTGGCCGTCGCAGTCGCCCCATGCAAACCCTATTGAAAATGTGTGGGTATATATTAAACAGAAGCTTCGTGGAAGACGCAGGTACACTTTGAAGCAGTTGTCTTACAAATTCGTCGGATCTGGAGATCCTTGCCAATAGAATACGCGGTCAAATTAGTAGAAAGCATGCCTCAGAGATGCCAGGCCGGTGGTGACTGAACACATTATTGACCAAATTGCATCATTGTTTGTAATGTGTACAATATATATGTAATATGAAAGTTTCATAAAATAATTTTTTTTATAAATTAACACGACCGCGCTCTTACTTGACGGACTGTATATATGTATATTTAGGTATAATTGAACTTACATCACTGATCATGGAAAAATACATGTATTCCGCACGTACCTGAAATTGAAATTAAAAATAAATATTAATTCCATTTCTTAGATTTATATATAAAATAGGATTCATCATAAATATCGACATAATAAGTAAAGAAGGGCTAAGTTCGGGTGGAACAATTTATACTCTTGCAACTTGCAAGAATAAAAGCCAGGGAATATAAAGTATAGAACGTTAAACAGAGGATCGGAATTAAAGCAATTTTATATATACTCTATGTAACTCATACACTGACAGATAGGCAGAAGAAAATTATTATATATACTAAAAAAATCAATTATGAAGTTGCCCGTAAGTTCGGAAATTTTTATATTAAGTATATGGGGGCTATGAGAAGTATTGATCCGATTCAACCTGTACAAAAACTCACCTTATTGGTAACTCACAACTTCTGTTAAAAAGAAAAATGCACTAAATTCTAAAAAGAATCGAAAAGAAGAATCGAAGAAAAATTTGTTTGAAACAGTAGTTTTAAAAACGTTAAATATAATAGCAAAAGGGAACCAGGATGCTGCGATGCTGTGAAAAGCGGGGTTGTGTATCGATCGACGTCGTATCGCTAAAAGGTGCGCGAGATTCTTTCTCGTTCCCTTTTGTTCTAATTGGTATGCTGGATGGTGTCATGGTGTTTTGGTGCATGTGCGTGTGTTATGTGATGATTGGTGTGCTTCGATATGGTGAAGTGATGTGAATGTGATGTGACGTCGCTACTCATTTATCCACAACCCATTATTGACATACGCACATACCATTATAAGAGAAGGATTTCTCCTTAATTTAATTTATATATATCACACAAGCATAGGTAGCGGGGTCAACATATTCGGTATTTAGGGGTTTGAACAGGTTTGTTGAAATCCAAACAATTTTTGGTCATGGTGTGGTAGACACTAAAGACATTTTTTGTGCAAAGTTTTATCCCGTTATAATAATTGCTTCTTAATAAGGTGTGGTTGTTATCTTATTTCGTCCATTTTTACACCGTCCATAAGAATGTAAGAAGAATGGCACGTTCTAAATTTCGCCAAAATCGGCCGGCTGGGTCCCGAGATATGGGATTTCATCAAATATTCAATTTTCACAGCGGCCAACTTTTTGAAAAATTTTAGGCCACAGTTGCTCCTTGCTACTGCGATCCCCTATAAAAGTTTTATATTGAGTGCTTAGTTATGGCATTTTATATATTTTCTGTTAATGGCGATTTATGGGCGTGGCGGGGGTCCGATTATGCCAATCTACAACTCGTAATTTTTGTATCAAGAAATAAAGAAACGCATACCAAGTTTCATCAAGATTTAATCAATTTTTACTGAAGTTACAGCTCGTACTAACGGACGGACGGACAGACATCGTCATCCTGATCAGTTATACATATATATGTAAATAACCATATATCTATTTCTCCCAGTTTTAGTTGATACATACTCTGTAGCAACAGGTTACAAGAGTATACCAAAAAAATCCAGCTCTCCTGCGAGAAAGCAGTTGTTCCGACAGTGACAGTAAGTATCAAGACAGGAACCCAAAGTAAAGTTGCTGGTGGTATATCAGCCAAAGAATGGCTTATCATTGAGGTCGATAAATCCTCTAAAGCAAACCTGGTGCAGCCTCAGTAGAGTACAACTGAAACCGCCAACCATTGAAGAGCTTACAGACAAAGGTCAGCTGAAAGGGCGAAAACAAAGGGGGTAACAACATCGTTTCAGAAGTTCGGAAATATATTATCATTGGCCTTCTGGATGAAGGCGATTCTAAAAATTTAAAAGCGATTGGATCACCGTAATCATTCAAACAAATTCGCAAAATGCTTTTTCCAGAAAGACGCTTTTGAAGATAATGTCATGACGCTGATGGAACTAAGCGGCAACATTAAAGAAGTCTATCCCTCAAAAAATACTTGAAATTTTCATTAAATTTTTAACACTAATTTTTAAAAAGGCACTTAAAACATCGATCCTATGTGCTGTTAAGAACTGCTATATAAGACCAAAAGACACTTATGTATCTATGAAGCGATTTGAGCACTTTGTGTAAGAGGCTAACATTCATTCCAGTCAATGCCAAAGCTGGACTGCAGAGTATCTGCTTTTTGAATGGATTTTATATTGTCATGGTCTGACAGGGGTTAGATGGAGCTCTAGTTATTATCAGCACATTCCTCAATTAATTGTCCGAGATATTCACAAGATTACATCTCCTCCAATGACATTCAACAGAGATTTCAGCAAGAAACATAACAACTTTTTGTTCATAAACGTTCCACTTAATTGAGGAATGAAGTGTGGTTCCAGAGGAAGGAATATTATTAAAATACGATTTAATCAAGACTCGCTAAAAAGCACAACATTTCGGTTAGGACCTGATAAACAGTAATCACAAGAAAAATAGTTTTAAAAACCATGAACAAATTTATAAAAAATTTAATTAAAACGATTTTCTCAAATTCCAATAAAATTCTAGATAGAATAGAAAGTACATTTGTGCAGTTTCAAGAACTTGCAATCAATAAAGAACACCAATTAATTGAATAGCCAAGTCAAATAGTGAGAGAATATAATAATCTTCTGGCGCATTGTCATAAATCATCGCCACGCGAGTCAGTCCACTTTACGCGTGGCTTACTAGCACACCAACTCAAAGCAACACCATATCGATATGTAATTATAACCTAAGCACACCGTTTCAACAAAACATTATTCACTTCGGATCGCACTACACTGCGCATACGTAACCATATAAGTTCGTGTCAAAGCACCGCGCTGGTTAGCGTATTATAAGCACGGTAACGCCGGTCAGGTACCCACAAGCATAGCAATCGGATACCGAATTCTAATTGGTTGTAGTTATTGTGATAAATTTCCTTTAACTCCTTTGCTTTTTGTGCGCTACATTTTACACACAGCGATTCTATTACAGTTATATGTAGCTGTGGTTGTTGTTGTTGCCGTTAGTACACTCGGTTATCGCCATTGTTAGCGGCAAACGTTGGTGTTATTTTGCGGTTGTCTGCCATTGTCACTGTTATTTTTGCGGTTTGCTAAACAAGCATTTACATGTGAGCGTGAGCACGTTCGCACACTTGCACACATACATACGCACTAGCGTAAGTTAGGTCTACCTTTGTTTGTTTAGGTATTGGCCGCGGCTTGTGCGGCTCAAATTACCACCATGCTCTGTTATCATTGTTTTTGTATCCGTCCATAAAAAATTCTAATATTGTCGTTCGGCGGTGATACCGTTTGGAGGTGTATATGTAAGCGTGTTCGTAATATGATACTCAGCTCCGGTTGGAAAAAATCGTCCTTTCTGCTATAATCCGTTTGTTTCTTATAACTAATCGATTGTTAGCCTTAAATGGGTGTAAAGTTAATTAAAGTAAGTGAAGAAGTTTCCAATTAGCGATAAAGTACAGCTTTTGCAAGAACTGAAGCCGCTCTACCTTCCCAAGCGGCATCGCTTCGCCATATGGGCTCTTGAAAACATCCAACGATTACGAGCCAAATTTTGTTCAGCGTTGAGGCTCATTTCTGACTCAATGAGTATGTAAACAAACAAAATTGCCGCATTTGGAGCGAAGAGCAACCCCAAAGAGTTTCAAGAACTGCCATTTTATTCGGAAAAAGAACGGTTTGGTATGGTTTGTGATCTGGTGAAATCATTAGTCCGTATTACCGACAATTTGATGCCTGTAATTGAAGCTCGTGACCTCGGCGACATTTGGTTTCAACAAAACGGCGTCACTTCTGACACATCGATTCAATGGATTTATTAAGTCATCGGCAAGCAGATAATTTCACGTTTTGGGCCGGTCGTTTGGCGACTTTTCACTTGCGAAAAATGTGTGATATTAAATTTCCAACAGCCCCAACTACCGAATATCAAATTTAGAAGAAAACGCTAAATGTTTTGCAACAAAGTTTATTAATGTGTAACTTTGAACAGCTTGTATAGTCTGTTCAATACACTACTCTCTAAAGCCTGAGGAAGCAAATACAGTCAATGATATTATATACCCCTTGATAAAGTTTGATCCGCCTTTAACCTGCAAGCACAAGCCTAATAGATAAAAATTTATTTTCCCAGATTGGTACAATCATTTTTTATATTCATGTGAAGTTTGATCTCCAGATTTAATATCCAAATATGAATTTGTGGTATTCGGCAGCTGTTTGTTTACGAACAGTTTATCTGACGATTTTTACTACGGAAAAAACAAACAAGCTTGTTTGAAATTTTGTGTTTTTTGTATGGAATAATGTCTACGAAATTAATGAGAACACTGTAGGAGTGTTTTCAGTAGATTCCTTTACTTTATCAAGAACTCAGGTATTTAGTAACTCAAAGCATTCGGTGAAGGTCATAAATAAGTGCAGAATCAACTATCCAAATCAGATATGCTAATGACGGTAACTTCGAAAATTTTGAGGTAAAAGTGCTTGAAAATGATGCTCTAAAAATAAGTCATAACAGAAAAAAATAAAATTGATGCACTGAAGATAATTCTAGTTAAGGTTTAGCATGTTAATTGAAAAGTCCTCTGCCTTACACATAGATGGCGCTCCTAGAATTAAATCCATATTATTACTTTAGCTAGTTAGTCTTAACCTTCAAAAGCGCGTGTTTAAAATTGGAGTTTGGATCACTAGTTTGTGAATTATATTATTTTGAAACGTACAACTTTTATTATTGTGAAAATATAAAAGGGAATTTCGCGTATTGATAAAATACGAGTATTGCTTTTTGAAGAGAACAAATACAGTTTAAGCAAGCTCTTGGCTTGATGACGAATTTCACGACACGGCCCAAGGAAAATCAACCGTCAAGGGATAAAACGAAATGTATGAGTCAATATGTAACAATAGATTAAGCATGGATCCATCATTTCACTACGAAGTCCAATCGATAGACATCCGAGTAGACTGCACACGATGAACTCGTTTCCAAATTTTTTGGGATGCACATGGAATAATTTTTATTGCCTACCTTGAAAAAAGAAGAACCATCAACAGCAACTATTACATAGTGATTTGATTTTTGTTTCACCAAAATCATGCAGCGTGTCAGAAGTCAATGCATGAGATGACGATCTGGACTTCGAATTGCTTTAGCTTCCACCATACTCTCCAGATCTGCCCCCAGCTGCTATTTTATGTTTTCACATCTCAAAAGCATGTTCGCTGGAAAGAAACTTTCGATAAATAGAGAGGTGATCGCCGAAGCAGAAACCCATTTTGAAGAAAATGACAAATCTACAACCCAAAAAGTATCGAAAAGTTGGATGATTGCTATAATCGGTGTATCACCTTTGAAGAAAACTATCTTGAATAACAAAACGAATTTTGCCAAAAAAAATGTATTTTACTATGATAGCTGGGACCTTTCAACTGTTATAGTATAGAGATGTCGCACAGACTAACCCGTCAAAAACGATTTCATTTGCAATTTCTTGTATTTGGAAAGTGAATACCGTCACCTAAAATACAAAGTTACGTAACAACACTTTTTGTAAGTTTACAAGTGAAGAAAAAACGATATAATATTGAGTTGTCGAAAGAGTCCATTCGTATTTATAATCAAACTTCAACTTATTTTTTTTTTAGACAATATTGCGTGGCATTCTTCCCTTTTTTATACAAAAATGTCAAAATATAGCGAATTTCTTCACCATTTTCACTCATTTTTGAACACCTGCAATTTTTTTTCAACTTCCCCGCATTAATTTTTTTTTGTTAAATGAAGCTGAAAATCTCACCTTTCCAACACTATATGGTATGGCACAATGTGATTAGCAGCACTGGAGGTATAGACTGCACCGATATCTATTGCCAAAATACGAAGAGACTTTTTCGACTACCCAATAGAAATCATTTATGTATATTGAAACACACATTTGGTTATACAAGTAAAATGGTTACACGGATATGCATGTAGAGAATACATAAAAAAACTCAATTTTGATTTTTTTGATGTACATTATTTTGCATTTTAGGTGATAATATGTATTATATGCCTCAGTGCAACCATTTTTTTGTTTGTTTTTTCAGTCTGGGTCAAAATTGTATAATTTTTAGAACAGGTCAATCGGTACCGAAATTCTTTAAAGTAATGTCAAAGATTTTACTTTCCGTTTGCTCTCGTTTGATACTTCTTTTTATCTGTGTTTTAGATTAATAAAGTTATAGAATTTGCTAAAAGTAGAAATAGAAAGTTTCAAGAATATATTATATAATATTATATCTAGTGAAAGGCAAATACTACTCTCATGAGTTTCCTAGATGGACATTCTAAGAACCACCTAGTCCTTAGACAGATATACGAAGAAATTTAAGCAACCTACAAATTATCGAATGGGCGGCATCAGAAAAGTCATTGGTCAAGAGACAATTTCACTTTAATAAAAGCGAGAGTTCAGACATCTGTTAGACAATATGTCCACATATCAGTAACCGCCTTGTCTCATAGTAACAGTTTGTTTTTTAATAAGCTTTTCGGAAAATTTTCGTGCGAATTCGCATTTATTTATTTGAAATAAGTACATCATATATATACGGACTTAAGTTTGCGATAAAAAATATATTAGCAACGGGTTTAAGAAAAACTGCTGTGACTTGATTAGGCGGCGCACAGTTTCCGAGCCGCTGGCTATTTTAATCCAATCACGATGATGATATACACTAGTAAAAATAGTCGGTTTCCCCTTTTCGCCGCAATGTGAACCCCATGAAACAATGGCAACAACTTCACCATTACAAATTAATGGACCGCCTGAGTCGCCACGACAAGCATCCGCATCCCAAACACCCTGCTTGCCAGCACAAATCATCGTTTCATGAAAGTGATGCCGATAGAACATTCTACAATATTCCTGCGAGAATACCGTTAAATTGGCAACAATAGCATGTGCCGAATATGGACCACGCTATGCGTATAAAAGAAGAGAAAATTTATTAACTATTTGTATAGAAATAATGAATGTATGCGCGTACTCACAAAAAAGAGTTGACCCCAACCAAGGATTTGGCATGAGGTGCCTGGTTGCACCATTTTATTAGTCAAACCTATTATTTTAACAAAATCATTATCGTCGGGAAAATGGTGAACCAGCCGAAGGAGTGCGATATCGTGGGCTCCTTTGCGTTTAAAGTGTTCGTGAGGCAAAACATCTCGTACCTTCATTTCAACAGTGGTCTGCAGTTTTTGAAAACGATTCGGTGCGCCAGCAACAACGACAAGACGATGCGGACGCGTGACGACCTTTCGACGACTAAAGCGTATAAGAGAATTATACAAAATCAACAAAAAGGAGCGAAACTTTCTCAACCACTCACTCAACAACACAATGCGCTGCCGTCATTATTAAATTGTCGGATATTATCGAGCCAACGCAGAAGTGATTATCGCCAAAGTATGCAGTCGCCCGGGAGGTACGTATGGATACCACATATTTAGTAAGAGTATTCTTCAAAGGCTTATAGCCACCAGCAATTAGCATGTGATATTCGCCGCTGTCATACGTGATATTCGGCAGGTCTGTCGGCAGCTCGAGCTCTTTGCTATGGTTATGATAACCTCTGCCGTGTAGACCAAAGGCTTTTGGTACGCACAACAGCAGCGGCAAGAGATGGTAGAAAATATGCAAAAGATCCAATAGAAGCACCATCGTCGTTTATTTTTTTTAAATGACTTCCAGTTTTTTAATAAAAAAATATGTATAAATAATAGAAAGATTTACAAATATGCCACTTCTAAATTTTTTTTGTGTCATTAGAAAAAATAAAAGTCTAATGAATATGGTGAACAGAACAGAGTGTCGTCTAGTTTTGACTGAACGAAATCTGTAGAAAAATAATTGTAAAGGCATTCTTTTTTACATTCAATTCAAAAGTGACCCTAATGCTCGCTACGGAGTCGACGGTCTGCAGAGGCTAAAGTGACATCACAACTGCAGGCATCTCTAAAATGGCTTCTTACGAACTTACAGCTTCCTCAAACATTTTTTTTTTGACTAGTTCTAGCAATAGCTTTACCTGAAAGTTCTAAATCAAACCACCGAACAAATAGTTTTAAGCTCTAATAACAGACACCCAGAGTACACTCGAAATTTATAGGAAACATTCATCGACACTTAAATGATAAAATCAGTGCTGGAACGTATGACGAAGAATCCGAACCAACAATCAATTATGACAAAGTTATCATTTCACCACTCGTTCATGACGAGGGGAACACAGTTAGAAGATAACCACACCGGCTGAGCTGTTTAAAGCCGGCGACGAGGAGCTTGAAAGGCATATGTTCCAGCTTCTAAGCATGATTCTGTCGAATAAAAATATACCCAATGATTGAAATATATGTGTACTCGCAGTTTGCGCTAATTAGCACGAGATCAGCCTTCTTAACATTGCATATACAGTTCCATTCACAGTGTTGAGTGGAAGATGTAAGCCCATTGAAAATAAATTAATTGGACCTTACCAGTCAGGCTTTAGACCTGGGAAATCCGCTACAGATCCGATTTTACAAGTCAAATCCTGGAGAAGATCCTCCACAAATAGATCGACATCTATCAACTTTTTATCAATTTCAGAGCCGCTTTTAACAGCACTTATAGGAGCTGTATATTTGAAGATGTACTTCAGATGAGGTCTTAGATAGGGTGATTACCTCTAGTGCGTCTTCTTCAATATAATTCTGAAAAAAGTGAGACGCGAACATAATATTAACTGCAGGGGCTCTGTCTACTCGAAAAGTTCAATGCTACTGGAATACGCAGATGATATTGACTTCTCGCATCTTTTAGTCCACGTCACTGTTGCTTAAATTAGAAAAATTTAAGTACTTTATATCTCTAGCATAAATTCCATCAAGAATGTAAGCCTGGAGTGCAGAGTAACTCTTACCTACAAGTGCTATTTTGGGATCGTTGGGATATTAAAAAACAAAACCCCCTTTCAATGAACAAAAGTTACGCTCAATAAGTCTTCTATCATTCCCGTTATATGATACGGTGTAGAAACATGGTTGATAACGAACCGAGACTAGAAACCACTTGGATTGAGATATCTTGATGGTATCGCACATGTTCCTTGGCATGCAGGGAGGGTTGATATTGCGGATTGGCGCCATCGGACGACCCGAAAAAAACCCTATTAATCGATAATGACTAAGCTGTACAACAAAGTGCAAGGCTGTTAATTAATCTATTAGGGAGCGGCATCTACGGTTGAAATTATTAATTGTAAAGTACAGATCTCCCAAACCATTCCAAATATAGTAACCTAATTCTCTCAGAACAAGTCTTTTTGGCAAGCCTAACCAACTTGTGAAAGTACTAGGACCGTCCCAGATACCGAATATGTAGATCACTGTTGCTATTGGAAACCTTTTATCGAAAATAGTATGCCCATAGCATATGTCAAAAATTCCATAGGCTGTATATACTAAATAGAAAGATTTTCGTACTTCCACTTGTCTTTATACCGCATACATCGGACAATGTGTGAGTTATCTTAATACAATTGAGAGAGCGTGTTTTTCTAGTAACGGTGGTCTTTATGCCTACAATGCATAAAAACGGTTGAAAGCTTCCCCTAGACCCCACTTAAGTAACAAATTTTATGCACCTGAAAATATTTACATGGCTTTAGTTCTAGCAAGTTTCAAGAATATGAAATATTCTTTTATTGCCGAACTTTCTCACTTTTTTAGAACTGTCATTCGACGTATCGCTTCCGATTCGACAGTTACATATCTAGCTTGGAGACCTTCAAAATATTTTTTTCAGCAATAAAAACATTACTTGAGAACGAGTTTATGATTTGCACGAAACTTCCATCTTAAATATGTGACATCTTCTTCAACAACTGTTACTAATTCATAGTATAGCAAAACAAGAAGCGGAAAATTCGAACATAAATATACTACTTACTTTAAAGTCACTTTCGGATATTTCTAGGTCGAAACTTTCTTAAAAAACGTTCAATGAGGAAAATAATAACGATATAACGTGGAACGCAGGCAAAACAGTATGCAGCTAAGACCACAGCCAGGCTGCATAGCCATGGTCAGCGCTTGCTATCCTGTACTCTTTAGCGTCTTCGTGCACATACAGTACAGAAAACCCAAAAATTTACCGAGGAGTAGTATTTACAACGAATAAATGGAATAAATCTTCACAACATATAATACTTAGCCCTGAGGCTGAGTTATATAATAATTTCAATCTCCACCGCCACATAACTCACATAAATTTATATGAATTAATTTAATTTATTAGCAATATTATTTCCCAGGAAAATTCTATAACATTTTTTTTTGTGAAATTTAGTTAAATAGTATGTATAATAATGTCTACATGCTCGAATCAAAAGATAAAGCCCACTCTGGTCACACTCACATACACTATATGCATATGGATATATGGATTTATTTTAGGAGGAGATATAAATGCGTAGTATATTTAATAACAAGTGTAGTATCTTTAGTGACTTTAACATATTTGCACAGCTTGCCCTTTTGATCCAATCACGATGATGATAAACGCTAGCAAATACCGTTGGTTTCGTGTCTCTTCCACAATACGACCGCCAAGAAACAACACCGGCTACACGACCACTGCAAATTAGCGGACCACCCGCATCCCCACGACATGTGTTAACATCCCATGAGTCTGCCCTGCTGGCACACATCATCGTCTCATCAAATACATCGGGATAAAATTGTAGACAATAATTATAAGAAAACACAATCATAGCACCATGTATAGCATCCCCTGAGTAGGGACCACGCTGTACCAAAAAACAAACAGAAACCACAACAGAGTGGCGTTAATACTATAAACTCACAGTAATATAAATCGTATACACACATAAAATATTTGACCCCAACCAATGATCGTGCATATTGTGCCGTTAGGTATAATTCCATCGGAGAGGGGAATTACTCGAATAAAATCATTGTCGTCACGAAAGTTGTCAGCGAGACGCAATAATGCTATATCGTGAGCACCATCTGGTACAAAGTCATGATGTGGGATCACATCGAGTACTTTCATTTCGACTGTTCCTACGTACGGATTCAAACGATTTGGTGTTCCACCAACGACAATAATACGATGACTACGCGTCACAATCTTGCGGCGACTACAATTTTCGATGAAGAAATTAGTTAAATAACAGCAGTCGCTTATAGAGGCAAAACTCGACTCACTCGATAACACAATGCGCCGCAGTTAATATTAGATCGTCCGATATGATTGAGCCCGCACAAATGTGATTATCTCCGAAGTAAGCGGTCGCTCGGGCGGTGCGTATGGAAACGATGTTTCTTTGTAGCACAGTGTAAAAGCTCCTATAGTTCCTACGAGTATAATCATCCGTAACAATCATTTTATACTTTCTCTCCTTCTGCGCCAAATAAGATATGTTCATAGGTAATTTGAACTTTTTACTTGGAGGCTGATGGTGGTAATAATCGTGATGGCTGCTGATGTTCTTAAGGCTGTGGACATTTTCGATGAGTAGCAAATATAATGTGATAGAACAGAGAATAGGCGAAAATTGCAGAGATGTCGACATTGATGTCACAAAAATTACATTTTTTTAATAGACAAATAAAAAGTGAAATTTGTATGATAGATTTGTAGATTCATTGGAATAGATTGAAAAGTACACAGGGCATAGACGAAGTAATTGTTTATTTTCGAATTGAGTGAAGTCGGGAAAATCACGAATAATAAAAGAAAAAACAAGAAAAAAATACTCCGAAGCTACATATAATACCCATCACAACAGCATTTTTGTAGCCAACCAGGTAGAAAACTATACTTATTCAAATTTAAGATATTGTGGTTCGATCTGAACAATATATTCGAAGATTATAGCGATACTTGGGAAAATAGTACCTGCCAAATTTGGTGAAGATAACTTTAAAAAATAAAAGAGTTCTCCATACAAGGACATAAGTTTGATCGAACAGTTTGTATGACAGCTTTATGCTATAGTTGTCCGATATCGGCGGTACCGGCAAATGCGCAACTTCTTGTGAGAAAAAGACGTCTGCAAAACTTCAGATCGATATCTCAAAAACTGAAAGACTGGTTCGTATATATATAGACCGATCGAAATATTTGTAGGGGAACTTGAATCTGTGAAGGGTTTTATAGCTTCCCAAGCTTTTATTTACCATAGTTTGAATAATCGGATTTAGATCAAGTATGTACCATTTTCTCCAATAACTTTTTGCCACCCTGAAACTAATTTCCAAACACCACTCGCATAGAAACTCGCATTCCTGTTGCCAAGAAACTGGAGCAGCTCCTCGGGAGACGTGGAGATGTGCGTTACCAGACGTTCCTCTGATAGCCAAAGCTGGCCACGTATGGGGATTCGTTTCTTTAGACGGTCCAATTGTTGACAGTAAAGGTCTAAATTAAGAGTTTGACAATAGAAAAGCTGCTCATAGCAGACCGTTACTTGCTATTTCCATCAAACGGGGAATAGCACCCATCAAACGCATAACAAAAACTTTCTGTCCATCAACCCTGGCTAAGGTACCGCTCACGTTGGCTCACCACGACTCCACTACATCCGGCACCGGAACGATATCATCGACTCATTTAACTGCTACAGCATCGGAATCATGAACGGGACTCACACTTTCCGCTGTCTGGTCGTGATTTTGCCTTAATCGTAGAAAAACTGTAAAGTTTTTACATTTTCTGGTATTCACCTTTGATCCTTGCTCGGGCAATACTGAGTCAAGCAATCACAAAATTGTTTGAAAGCTTTTTTTGTTATTTCGCATGGATTTAATAAGTTTTTACAAAGAATACAACAATACAAAATATATTAACATTAAAATTTCGAGTTCTTTCAACACTGATAAACGGCTTTGCCCCGCCATTACCGATTTAATCCATTTCATATTGTAATATATGTCAGTGTATAAACTTGGAGTTCCACTCCGACCACAGCCAAGAGTCCAGGAAACAACAGCTACGAATTTGCCCCTACAAATAAGTGGTCCACCAGCATCGCCGGTGCATGGATCATGATCGTAGCGACCGTGATAGCTAGCGCATAAATCACCCGGCGAGTAACGGGGATGAGCCTTTCTACAACGCTGCTCGGTAAAAAGCTCCAACCCAACGTGTGACACGTTACCCGCATATGGTCCGCCCTGCACCAAGCAAGCAATAGACGATAAGTAGAAATAAATTTAAAAAACCGATATATGGGCATCAACTTACGTAGTAAAGTCTACCCCAACCGAGAACTATACAAATCCCGCCATATGGCGGTGGACCTGTAGGTAGCGGCATAATTTGTACGCGCGCATTGAGTGTAATACGCGACTTCAATCGAAGCAATCCGATATCGTTAATGCTGTGCAATGTGAAATTCCGATTTACAACAACTCTATCGACGGCCATAAGACGCGTAGTCTTACTATGTATTATGCGATTCGGCGTGCCAATCACAACAATTATTGTACGCGGACGTCGCGGAATTTTTGAAGGACTGCACACAAAAAAGTAAATCATCAAGTTCTACAAAATATGTGCAGTTTTTAAACTAAAATATACATACTAGACCATACACTGCGCCGCTGTGACTATCCAGCGGTAACTGATAATGACGCCGGCACAATAATGATTATCACCAAAGTATCTAGTGGCGGTGCGTTGGCGCAGTGAGACCATGAAGCGGGTATAGTTTTGTACATTCGGTACGCGTTGGCCTCCGGCTACCAGAAATTTGTAATCTCCATCCGATGTTGAATTTTCAATAAAGGCCTTACATAACTGTGATGATTGCAGTAATACGAACACGGATAAGTATATATTCGCGTTACACATTACGCGAAATATTGTATACAATTTTTTAACAGATATACATATGTAGAATGTAAATATTATAAGAAATTTACACATGTCACGTGCCCTACGCAGGGTGTACTGAGTGTGTGAGTCTTAATTTTTTTTTTTTTTTTTGAGTAATATAGTTTTTAACTTAAAACTTTTAATTGAGATAGCGGGAAAAATCAACCAGCATCCGTTTGACTCTGATATGACAGCTAACTTTATAAACAGCGATTACAACAACATAATACTTGAGTAGAGACAAAATAATTGTTTCCAAATATCGGCATCAACTTCATCGAAAACTTCAGCACTTAATGAAAACCTCCACTGCAACGAGAGAAGGATGCAGTGGTTGTAATGCTACTGCCAAACCAGCTGTACAGCGCAAGGTTGCCACAGTTCATAAAAACTCGGACCAATAAAATGCTGTAAGCATTAAAGCATAAAAAGAAGAACTTCTTGGCTCTCCTGTGCAAGTGACCGGGGGTTCCAACTCAGGCAACAAGGGATGTCCCCGGAAAAAGCCAAGCAAGGAGGGGATGAAGGCAAAAAAAAAGGGACAAGACGGCGGTAGGAATATGCAACCGTCCCGAAGTCAAGTTCTATCAGAAGGAAGAAGAAGTGAAACGGCTACGGGCCATAGAGAAGATGACGAATGGCCGTGCACACTTCGCCGCTTGAAATTGGTGTAATGCCTTGGATCCAGCGTATGCTAATCACATTGAGGAGCACATCACTGAAAAGAGGCAGCCTCCGAAGGAAAGCGAACCGAAAGTACCTTCGAAAAAGAGAGAATGCAAATAGGTAGCCGGGAACAATAGTCGAGGGTTTTACGTGGGATCCTACCTACGAAGGTTTAACTCCACGGTGCTCAGAAGCACAACGGATCAATACAATGCGTCGATCAGCGCCCTGAAAACTGGGTAACGATTTTCAGAACCAATCGGCAGTGTGGCATGGACACACTAACCACCTTGGTAGGGTTCGAGGCCCATCTAAAACCTCTTCCGTACTATGTGCACGGCGCCAGGTTGCAATGCAACTCCACATTTGAACTGACAAAGTCAGTTCTTCCCGCGATTTGGGTTTTAACCACAGCCACCACCAATCTCCACAAAGGGCCAAACCCAATGAGCAGATTGGAGTTTTACCTCCAAGGGCATTACTGCTCCCCGTGGTACCAGGTTAAAGTCTCTGGTAAGACCTTGTAACCGAAGTTACTACCAGTTGAGTTTCCACACAACTCTGGACTGGCGGCCAGGATCTTAGTCGCCTCTTACGACAGGCATACCTTACCGCGGGTATATTCGGTTCCCCCCCTGCACCAAGGGGGTCCCCCCTACCCGCAGTGGGAAGGTAGCCGGGAAGTAAGACGTCCAGCACTCAGATGACAAACCGACAACGTCCAAGGCAGCGGCGGCAGCCAATGAAGTTGCGAAGCGGCATTTAACCGCCGTGCTAATAGACGCCAGTAACTTGCTGGGACAAATGTTACAGGGGCGGTGGAAAAAAATGGAAATGAAGCTACTATCTTCTCGAGAATGAACGTCGAACCGAGCGCACCGTCATTTTATGGAACAGGGTGGCTTATCGGAGTCAAAGTTTTTAATTGTAAGGGTAAGAAAAGCGGTCAGAACGCCACCAAACCTGTGGGATGGAGCGAAACTGGAGGTGTGGACTGCAGCAGTATTCTATCGGTGCCCAAAGCGAAGGTGACCATACCTCGCGTAGTGCACCCGGAAAATTCTTTGCGGCTGCTACAAAGACAGAATCCGGATGTGCCGAATAGCAACTGGATGGAGGCCAAAGCTTCATTCTCCAGATCAATAAGACAGCAGAAGATATTCTGTATGCGACGTTCGGGAAGATGGCGTGAGTTCGCCTCAAAAAGCGCCACCCCGCGGAAGGCAACAAAAACATGTTGGAAATGGGTGACGTAGAAAAGGATCTCCGCATGAAAGAGATCATGGCCACTTCACTTGCCTTACAAGAGGTGGAGGTGGAGAAAGAACCCAGTCAGCTGTCTGATGGCCCAAACCTAAGGCTGAGGGTATTCCAATCGCTTAAATCGATTACCAAACATAATGTTATTATTTTATTGTTATTAACATTATTAAAGCCACATAAACAACAATGTCATGGTCTATATATCTTAAAATTACACCTGAGAGCCAACACATTTTACTCCTATATACATACGTAAATATGTATTTAGATGAGTACATATAATAGATGCTTTTATGCAGTTTCTTGCCCAAAAACGATTCAGCAAAACTTCATAACTGCTTCAACACTTTGCTGGGCAAAACTGCTTGACGGTGTCCTTGCAACATGAGAGCAACTACATTATTCAAATAGGTGTGTGTGTGCATGTGTGTGTTTTTGTAGAGCTACATTTTCTGACAGTTTATGCAAAATTCGCCCCAAAATGGCAATTTGCAAATTTAATGGTGTAAACAAATTCAATCAATGCATGTAAACAATGACAGGCACCAGCAAAAACAACTGCCACTGCAGCGTTGCCAGCAATAACGTCAACAATAAACAACAACATGGCAATACGAGTAAGTGAGCGAAGGAGTAACCAGCAATAAAAACGAAACGGAAACGGAAGTGCAAGTGCAAGGCAAGAAACCGCAACGATGCAAGTATAACCGTTATCTACATACCCACACACACATACACAAATATCACAGTGTGTGATACAAAGTGTTATCTGTGGCGTATACAGTGTGCGTTATGTGTTTAGCCACATTTAATTTCATAATTTAATATTTATAGATTTTCATGCCCTGAACAGGATATATTAAGTCTACCACCAAGTTTATATCACCCGGTAGGAAACGTCGGAAACCATATAAAGTATCTATGTAAATGGTCAACGTGACGAGTTGAGCCGATTTACCTACGTCCGTCTATCCATCCGTCCATCTGTATGTGTATGCACGAAAACTGAGGAGCAAGTTTTTGAGATCTCGACCTGAAATTTTGTATACGCCACTTTCTCCCCAAAAAGCTGATCATTAATCGGAACCACCGAAATCGAACTACTGTAGCATTTAGCTGCCATACACACTGATCATTCAGATGAAACAACTATGATTCTTTTTATTTGTGAAGGGTATTCTAAAATTCTTTTATTTGGTGCAACCAAAGTTTTTACCTGTCTGAAATTTTTACACTCCCGATGAAAGAGACAGATTTTAAAAATTACCAAAACTAATTTGTAATTCTGTATATACATATAACTAACAAGAAGGGCTAGGTTCAGCTGTAACCGAACATTTCATAATCTCGCAACTTGCAAGGATTAAAGCCAAGGAAATATTTTCAGGTACATAAGGCTTGTTAGTTTTAAAAAGGGTTTGTCTGGAAAGAAATAGGACTGAGTCGATTTAACAAAAAATTATTGAACCAACCATTACAATTCTTTAAAAACTTCCAAAATAGGCTCTTTCTGTGTCGATGCAGCGCTGTCAGCGCGATTTCAAAGCATTGAAGACGTCAAGGAAGGCATTCACCGGAATAAGCTTAAGAACCGAGTTGCATGCTGCTTGGATCCCCTCTGTCTCCACAAAATGCTTACCTTTTATCGGCCTTTTCAGTTAAGAAAACAAAAAAGTCCGGGGGCACATCTGGGCCATAGGGCGGCTGCGGAAGTGTTAGGACACCGACCTTGAATAAGTAGCTGTACACAAGGAAGGCGGTGTGAGCCGAGGCATTGTCATGGTGCAACTTTCAATCGGCTGCGATCCCTTGTCGGACCCGATTGACTCTCTTGAGGACTTCCACGTAAAACTTGGCGTTGACGGTTTGTCCAGGAGGAACAAATTCATGGTGGACGATGCACGCTCCGAAGTATCAGTCTTGTTAAGTGAACAAACCCTGTACGACTTTACGCATTTAGACTACAATCGTCCGAAAGAGAAACCTAGAACTATACGTTTGACACATCTATTTGGCTAACACTCATAACTTTGAATTAATTCTCACGAGTAAACAAATTCATCTCTATTGGTATAAACCTACCCACTAAAAAGAATACCAGTCTAAAGTAAATAAGTGATCTCTCCATGAAAAAAATGCCAAAGTCTTGGATTATAAGTCTAAAAAATATTAAGATTAAGCAAAGCTTAGAGAGTGGTGAAACGAACAAAATATATAGACAATTTCACGGCACAATGAAACACAAAAAAGTAAAAAAGAACGTTTTTGCTTTCCAAATACCAGAGGGTAGGTTTCAAATAAGCAGAGATTTGCGAACCGAAGACATTTAAGTTTCAGGAAAAGAGATAAAAGTAAAAAAGGGATCCTAACAAAACAAAAAAATGCAACGCGTCGGCATTAACTAAAAGTAAATGAACGTATGTACTATATGTATATATTCTTTGGAAAATATTGTTCCAAATCTACGAGAAAAGTTTTGTATATGCATATAAAAAAATAATACGGAGACTATTTGATTTCAACGAATGAACTGGTCTAAACAAATGTCGCAAACCGTAAAATTCCTCTACAAATATCAATATTAATACGTAAATTCAACATATAACGGCACATATGCACTCAAACAATCTGCAAAACCTTTACCCCTGCAAACACCACGCAAATATAGTAAGTGGTATGGGGCCACAATCAGTGTTGTGGCATCAGTCTGGGTTGCAATAGTTAAATGGTCGATCAATCGTTATTGTTATTCACCTAGACCCTTCGCGCGCTCACCCTCTGATCCGCATTGCATGTGAAAGTGTCCAGCTGCTGGTTGGGCTTTATTTCCTTGCTGTTGATTGTTTATCTGTTTGGGCCGAGACAAACCGATTTGCGCAGCACAAGCGGTGATGGCGTGGGGAAAGATTGCAAGAGCACTGCACTGAGGTTCATATATAGTATATACATATATGTATGATTTCATATGTTCCGAATGCTTAACGCGTTGAGACTTTCATGCAAATGCAGTGAAATCGTACAAGTATGCGCTCATATATAGCATACATATATAGGAGCCGGCAAGTAAGTGCATGTGCTATAAAAGCATAAAAGTGTGTTATTCTTTCACTTTGCCTCTCATTCTTATTTACTAAAGCCGTTTAAAGTTTTTCGAAAATTATGAATTCGTTGGAAAGTAAAAAGCAAAAAACATTGGGTGCCCATCAGAGGTTCTGTTTCAAAATAAATACTGTATTGAAAGAGAAAATCGGTGAAATGGTGTTACTAAAACAAATTAGATTAGAAAAAACATTTTCACCGAACTTTATTGAAATAATATAGATTTGATCATAGAGAGCCTACTATTGACTCGCAAAACTTCGATTTTTACATGACTGCTAGTACTCTGCTAGACTCTCTACTAGTCATCGAGCTCAGCCCTAGCTGTCGTTTTTCCACTCACATACCTTCGAGCGAAGTATGAGAAGGAAAGAAAGCTGGAGGATTCATTTTGTCTACACTCCTAATCTCTGGATATAGCTGTGTTGCAAGAAAATGCACAGCTGATGAGCTTACTTGGTCAGGTACTTCAGTTTCACTAGCTTCAAATTGGGTATGGATAAGATCTATGTTAGATTCTTCCGGTTTACCACAGGATGGTTGGGCCTCAGACCAGCTCGCCAATCGTTTGTCAAATACTAACAACCGCACAGCCACAAAATTCTTCATAATCATAGGAACAATAGTGAACTTGGGGGCGAATTTTGCAACGGGATTTGCACGACAAGATTGCACTCTTTCCGGATGTTTATTGCATAATCTCAACCTTTCGTTATTGGCGTAAGCTAAACACTATTTCTCCGAATATCCCGCTTTTGACAAGTCAAGGCCAAAACACCTCTGCAGCAGTTTTGATCTGGTATTACAATGGATTGTACATAGCAGTCAAAGTGTGATTCCTCGCCCTCTTGAGGAATCAGCGATGCACCTAACCTAAATTAACCTAGAGTGTAAGCAATAAAAGATGTCAGGAATAACATTTTCTTAAATTTTCGAGAGTACTATAAAGTCAGCCAAAGAGGTGGAAGTCATGCCCAATTTAGGTGGTTAGTGGCAGTTTTGAGCCGATGTTGCCCATTTTTTAACAGATATATAGCAACTATCATCTTAGGTTGTCTTCCATCAGGAACAAGTATTTATTAACTGTAATTTGTTTATTTGGGAGGATGGAGTCATGTGTAGAAGTTCACGCAAGTGAGGAGAGATCTCTGATCGCCGTTCACTTGGGAGTGGCCAGAAACGATTCTTTTACATATGGCTCAAGCAGCTCATGACTTCCGGTCTTTGACCAAGTATGCTCTGGGTAGCCTAAGAACATCCGTTTGAAGACGAGCTTAAGGGAGAAGGCGAAATATCCCCTACATAGGCTTGTGCGCTAGGTTTGGGACCCGCCACGTAAAAAACACCCCCAATGAAAAGAAACAACAAGCCTCAGATGAGTGGCCCCACCTTTTGATAATGACCATGGCAAACGAATTGAGGACTATGATTTGAAGGCATACACCTGGAATGTCCGGTCTCTTAATTGGGAAGGTGCCGCTGCCCGGCTGGTTGATGTCCTCATTAAAGTGAAGGCTGACATCACCGCCGTACAAGAAATGCGATGGACGGGACAAGGACTGAGACGAGTAGGCCCTTGTGGCATTTACCACAGTGGTCATATAAAGGAACGCAAATTCGGTGTGCGATCCGTTGGGGGAGAGAGACTCTGTCGTCGAGTCCTGGCATCCACCCCGGTAGATTAATGTCTAGCCACAATCCGCATCAAAGCGGAGTTGAACATATAGCTGATTTGTTCCCACGCCCCGACAGAACAGAAGGACGATGGGACCAAAGATGTTTTCTATAAGCGCTTGGAGCCCACCTATGAGAGCTGACCCCGCTACGATGTCAATCGATTCGGACTACTATCTTGTTGCAGAAAAGAGGCGCACCCGCCTCTGTGCAGCAAAAAACGCACGTCAACAAACACAAGAAAGGTTCGACGTCGAGAAGCTGCAATCACAACAGATAGCCGAACGATTTTCTACTCGACTTGCACTCCTGCTCTCTGAGAGAACTCAACAACAACTCGGTATAAGCGAGTTGAAATCCTTACCATTGGTTTTCGGGAAATGTAAAAGAACAGCTGGTACGATGAGGAGTGCCGTGTAGCAGCGGAGAGAAAACAGACTGCCTACCTCGCAATCAACCACAAGTGCGGGATGGAATAGATAACGAAAGTTGAAGAAGGAACCGAAATGCGTGTTTATGAAGAGCTTGACAATTTAGCCAACAGGGGTAATGTTCGAAAATTCTACAAAAAGATGTGGCGACTAACAGAAGGTTTCAAGACCGAAGCATACTCTAGTAGAACCCCCAGAGGTAATCTAAAGACTGATGGCCAGAACATACTAAAATTATAGAAGGAACACTTCTCCAGTCTGTAGAATGGCAGTGAAAGCATAACAGCAGGAGATGGCAAACCCGATTGCCCGATCGATGACGATGGAGATGGATAGATAAAGACTGATAACATCGCAAAATATAACCAAAAATTATAATACATTTTATGAAAACGTTAAATTTTTAAGATTAGCTAACCTAAAATTTCCACTCCCTCATGCATAGCAAAAGATTCAATATGTAGAAGGTCACAAAAATATGACTTCATCACCACCATATGAAGTGTCAAAGTAAAAAATTATATTAAATAAAGTAAGCACAAATTTTGCTTAACAAATTGCATTCCCACTACTCAAAAGTAATATAAGAAATCTGCGCCCACACATAGCAGCACATATGAGTCACAACAACACTACTGCCATGTGCACATTTGGTACCTCTACAACGTCTTAGAATGTAAAAATTCCAACAAGAAAAAAAAGAGAAATAGAAAATTCACTCGCCAGTGTCTGCACTTGCAGTGATCAGCGATATGAAGCATGAAAAAGTTTAGGTCATAAATAATGTCGACGTCTGGAAGCAGGTCACACTTACTATAACTTAACCAACTCAGCAGCACTTGTTTTGGCGTTTCGAAATGTCACTTCTGCTGTTTTTTTATTTTGTGTGCGCCACCTCCCGCTGATGGTATCTCAAGCTGTCTTTAATTTGCTGCATATGAGTACTTCAGCAAGTACTAGCACATACACACATACCATAACTACATAAGACCATAAGAGCATGAATATTCCGTTACTTGAATACAAATACGTTTAGAAGAGTTGGAGAAGGAAAATATTAGTCTACACTGGGCGAAAAGGATAAGTGCGCCAAACTCTCTTAACCAGTCGTATGAAATATCGCAACTTAATACCTAGTTTTTCAGAGTAACAGAATTTCTCAGAGAAAGAACTGTCAAAGTCAACATATGTGTCTGACTTTTATGACACTTAAAAATTAATGTGACTCCCAAATAAAACACTTTATTATTAAATTAAAATATTAAAAACATCTTCACAAAGTTTAAGATTTTTCTAAGAATTAAAATTTAAACTTTTAATTTAACTAAAAATCATCTCACTTCTATGTCCTTCCCTAATGTGACAGTGCAGTCTCTGCCGTTTACGCCCAAACTACTTAAGTAAACTGTAGCAATCACCGCACCAGCACTCATTTTATAAGCGCCTATTTTTGGCCTCTGTTTTTAGGCTCGACGACACACATGGACCATTCAGTTATTTGAAGACATTTTTGTTGCCAAAGACTCGCATAAGTAGCATAGAGCTTTCAATATAACCAACATGTTGCCAACAAAAACCGAAAAAGAAGAGAATATAAGAACAAAATTAAGTAGTTTCACTGATATCAGTGGCTTGCAACATGAGACTCAAGGAGCAACGTTGCGACTCATGCTTGTAATGCGTTTTGTCTACGCGTGTGTGTATGTGTTGCGTGAGCGCAGATTTATTTTCTTTTTATCAGTGCCACGCAGGCTGGACCTTGTAGTCACAGAGTATGCTGACGTAAGTAGACTTCTGAGAGATTTTTGTAGTTGTATGTGTGCATGTTTAGATAACTAAATAGAGACTGCTTGTTTCAGTTGAAAAACATCTCTGTAATGTGTACATATAAGTACATTAATATCTCTTTAAGATGTACGTTTGATGGTAACATTTTTGATTTGACAAAACAATGTTTTATTCAACTATCAAATGATATCCGATTCTATTGCTTTATAAGAAGTTCTTGTCTTTAAAGGAATATAAAAAAATTTAAAATTTATACTATTTTTTGTCTTGCGGTACATTGAGTTATTCGAGCCAGAGACTTGTAGGCAAAGATATAAAAATTCCAATCCTTTTTTACAGAATTTAGTTTAAGTTGTTTTCTAAAATCAAAAGTTTTGAAACTTTTGTAAGCAAATGGTCTGAATATTTTCAACATTGTACCAAGGCAGGATGGTTTTAAGGATGACTATTTTTAGAAAAACAGTTAGTATATTATCTCATTGCTTGCCGGATATGCCTTCTATATTTCAAAGTTCTGCTTGTGTAAGTGAGACCCTTATCTCATTTACCCATTTTTGATATTACATAACTTTTTCGGACTCATTCATATAAATTACGCCCAAACCGAATCGATAAAAACTATTTTCTAGATTGGAATAATATTTTATATAATTTTATATAAAGTTTGATCTCCATAGAACAATTAGAATGTGTTTGGCAGTTTTTGTTTGTTCACAACGCGAAAAATTTGTCAGGCAATTTTTTTCATGCAAAGAAATGGAATTTTTGAAAATGTTTGCAACTATTTTGGGGAGTCTACTTGAACACGAATTCAAGTATTTGAGTGGCACAAAGCAATCAGTGAAGGTTGTGGAACCAACGAAAACTTGCGATTCATTCATCGATCGATAGCATCGAAAATGTTAAAGAAACAATCTTAAAAGATAGAGATTGCAGAGGATCTCATCATCTCCAATGTATCAACTCAAGCGGCTGGTCAGTTGTCTCCGAGTATCTGGAAACTGTCCCACAATCAAGCGAAGTTCGTTCAACGCCATCCCAACCAAAGCCTATTACAAGTGCATGGAAAATTGCATGGACTAAATATTAGCATGTTTGAAAAGGTTCGAAAGGATATTGAAGGCGCAATAAAGGTTTGAATTGAATACGTGAAATTGTAGTCCGAGTCAAATTTTTATATTTCTTTGCGATAATAATAGGTGATTCAAGAAATGGTACTTTCAACGCGCTTCGCTCAACTTATTGTAAAAATAATCGGCCTACTAAGCGTACTCTTCGCAACATCATCACTCATCGTGAGACCCAACATTCATTATTTGATAATAATCGACGAAAGAGACCACGTCTAGCACGCATTGAAGAAAACAAAGCAATTGTAGCTAAGATTGCACATGGAGATCATGGAGAGTCGATTCGGTGCCGTTCGCAGCAACTCGGACTGATGTAGGGAACGACTTAGCTCACCTTATGTGGATATCTTAAATTGAAAGCGTACAAAATACAACTTTTACAAGAACTGAAGCCGCTCGGCCTTCCTAAGTGACATCGTTTCACTCTACGTGCTCTTGAAAAGTTCCAAGAAGACCGCGCCATGATAACTGACTATTTGATGCCTAAAATTCAAGCTCGTTATCAATCAATGGATTTATTGAGAGAATTATTCGATAAGCAGATAATTTCACGTTTTGAGCTATTCGATTGACCACAAAAATCTTGTGATATCGCACCGTTAGACTTTTTTCTCTAGGGATACGGAAAGTCTAAAGTTTATGCGGGCAATCTCGCTTCGATTCAGAACGTGCAACAAAACATTACGCGTATCATTGGCCAGTTACCAGTCGAAATGCTGAAACGATTAATCGAAAATTGACCTCAATGAATAGACCATCTAAAACGTAGCTGCGGCCAACATTTGAAAGGATGATAATAAACATTCCCTATTAAATTTCAAGTTTCAGGGTTTTTTCTTAAAAAAAAAAAGTACCGAACCTCAAAAGATATCACCCTTTACATAAACGCTTTGGGGACGCTTGAGGTAAGAGGAAACCTTAGTTTGGTTATATTTCTTCAATAGTCAGGAACTTATCGAACAGTATTGTTGTAATATAGACTATTTTTTGAACTTAATAAAAATATCCATATTATTCTTGTACACTGAATAAAGTCGTCAAGTATCACCACATAATATAATTAACATTTTTTATCGCTTGCATTACACAGATTGCACTTTCACTTATTTTCAACACCATTTTTTTATTGACTTCTTTTATTTTCATAAACAAAACGAAATCGGACTCTTAACTAAAAGTATCCAAGCTATTTACATAAGTAGTCGGTTTTTTATGGCCAACGCGACCTTTTCAGGCCCGACAACTTTTAAGCCCAATCTGTTACATTTATCCGCATTTCATTTCTATTTGTTTGTATTATATGTATAACTTCAAGTGTTTTGTGCTCGGCGTTTGAGTGCTTGTAGACGCAGCCTCGCCACCGCCAGCTCCAGCCCTACAGCCAAAGTCTAACCCACTGTCAACGCGTCGCATATTAATGGCTTAAACATGCATAAACTCTACTTAAGCCGCCGCGCACCATTGCGCCTTACAACAACAACAGTAACAATAACATGAACTACCAAGAAGCTGCCACCCATTCCTTCTTTTCGCCGTATTCTGCATGCTCTGACAACTTTTTGACAAAAGAAAATACTGTATAAAAAAGTTACACGCAAAGAAAAATAAAGCGAGTGCTGGGAATAAGCGAAGAAAAATTGAAATTATTTGTCCTGCGGGATTTTTTGCGGCTGCTACACTTGTTTGCATCCATACAACCCACACCAAGCCACATGGAAATAAAGAAGGCAGAGGCACTTGATGAGCCTGGCAGTAGCGCATGGATGTGAAGCGCAGCGAGGAACGTGTGGACGGACAAGTTGACTTTTTAACGCCACTCATTCGCATTTGCTGGTATTTATTTTTCGAATGTGCTGCACTGTGGTTGTATGCGTGTGTGTGTTTGCATGTATTTTTAACCGCCATTTATTCGGTTGGTTGGCTAACTGTGGATTTTTTGTTTCGCTGTTCGGTCGGTTGACTGTTCCCTGGTTTACCGCGTTATTTGTCGCTTTGTCAAGCCATTTGGGAGTTGAGCAAAAGAAAAACTTGCGAAAAAAATATGCAAAATAAACTCCCAAAATAATAAAGAAACACTTTTGATATTTTTCACGCCCGCTGACGGCGTATATTATTTTAACTCTATTGAAATAATATATATTATGACACTTTTACACATGTGTAGAGTGTGTATGTTTAAATTTATTGTTTGGAATATATTATGGTTAATTTTTCGAGTTCTTGACAAGAGCAGAGTATTAAACAATAATCTGTTAAGCTTTTTTTATCTCTCACATGTTGCAAGTAGTAAAGTATAATAAACTAATTGTAGCTTTTTTTGTACTCTAACTTGATTGTTCTAATTATTATAAGCTTAAGGGCAAACTCTAGTCTATAAGAAAAAAAAATTGCATGAAGATATACGTCCTTAAAAAATAAAGGGGAAAATATATCGCACCTTCACCGTACCCTTGTAGTCATTTGAAAAATCAATCAATAGTGGATTATTGCTTACCACAAATGCCACATATAAGAAACCACAAAAAAGCAGCTCCTCACAAATAAAAGTCGAAGAAATCGACGTCCACTCACATTTAAGTGAAAATCTCTATCTCGAGACCTAATGGGCCGATTAAAAAAAATATTGTCCTGACATTTCTATATTACAGTGTGAAAATTCGCAATATCAATCAAAACCACGCCTACTTCTCATATAACACAATTTTGAATTCAATCTGATCATTTCACCATCAAATAGGGTTCTCAAGATATTACATCTTACTTCCAAATATTGCCATAATCGGACTATAATTTTTCAAGAACCCAGTCGTCAATATGTGGACCCCGATGCATACGACTGACTTCTTACCAAAAATATCGGTCAATATGTGAAGTGTATTATTGAGATTTAGGAAAACAGTTTCTCTGATAATATTAGGTTGTCAAAAAAGTCTTGCGGTATTTTTATTGAATCAATTCGTGTGGCACCCATACATCGACCTTCTTAGTGACTCCAAGCTTCTTCAAATGGTTTATAATGGTTTGATGGCTACTATGCCGGCCTCTTTCGACCAATTCAGCGATTTTATCGCAATTTTCGACGACAGGCCTTCCGGAGCATGGCGCATCTTCGACCACCTCTACACCAGAACGAAAACGTTGAAACCATCTTTGTGCGGTGGAAATGGAAACTGTATCAGGTCCATAAACTGCACAAATTTTATTGGCGGCTTGAGATGCATTTTTGCCATGTTTGTGACGCTATAACTCACGAACGACTTAAAAGAAACGACAACCAATTAAACTCGCGCGCGTTAACTTAGCGCGTGAAATGAGCTTTCAAAAAAGGTATAGCATGACCCGATGCGACGAATAAAACTAGTACTACGCGCTCTTAGCGCCAACTAGCGAAAATACCGCAAGACTTTTTTGACAACCATATTAGGTTGTGTCAAAAATAGATTTGAGCGGATCTATACTATCCCTTGGCCTTCATTTACTCAATATAGAGATTTCCGAACTTCCAGTTGACATTTTATGACATATAAATAGAGGATCTATTGGATAAAACAACTAGTACGATGAGGATTGTCGTGTCGTAGTGGAGAGAAAGCGGACAGCCTACCTGGTAATGTTGCGGTGGACCACAAAAGGCACGGAGTGGGATAGATAGCCAGAGTAGAAAAGAGAAGCAAGACGCATATACAGGCAAAACCAGAAAAAAAGCCGAAATGGGTGAGTATGAAAAGCTCTCAAAACTGACAAAACCGACAGGTGTAATTTTATGAAAAAATGAGGCGACAAACGGAATATTACTTCAGTCCGCTAAACGGCAGTGAAAGTATAACAAGTGGAAATGGCGATCCCGATTCCCCACACCGATGACTGTAAATAGATGTTCTACTGCCTGACTATGATGTGATTCGAAAAGCAATTACCCCCTGAAGAACAACAAGCAAGCAAGAGCCAACGAATTACCGCCCGAGATACTCAAATAAGGAGACGAAGAACGGACCAGGTGCATGCATTAACTTCTTTGTAACATATGGTCGGATGTAAGTATGCCAGATGATTAGAACCTATGTAAGTGTGCTCTGCCCAATCCCCACAATCTGCGCCATTTACCGTGGTCTTATCGTAGTGAGTGAAAGGGTGAAGCCCACCGTCAACAAACTGATTCAACCTTATCAGTGTGGCTTTAGACCTGAGAAATTTACTATCGACCAGATTTTCTTTATACGCCAAATTGTGGAAAACATCTGTGAAGGGAAAATCGACAAAACCACCTTTTCGTCGATCTTAAAGCTGCTATCGACAGCATGAAAGGAACTGCTTCTGTGTAAACGTTGACAAAACCAAAAGATGTATCAGGATCGGGAAGAACTTCTTATAGCCATTCGATATCAAACGAAGTTTTAGAAAAGGCTGGAGAGAATAATACGAGTAGCAGAGCTAAATAGAAAAGGTACAATCTTCTACATATGAGAGTGTACACGCCAATGATATTGATATCGTTGAAGAACCAATGTGCTAGTTTAATACAGAGTTGTGCCAACAGACTTAAGATATTATTCTCAATATCAAAAACTGAAGAACTAGTTTGGATGTGTACAAACAGATGGGCATGGGAAATTGACTCAGCTCGTTACGATGATCATTTGCAAATATACTTGTAAATAAGTGATATGATTATAAAGGGTATGTTTTTAGCACTCATGATTTTTGAATATAGAATATAGTAACCAGGGAAGAAAAAATCGCTTTCATCTTTAGAGAAATAAAAACCTTTAATTCACAATAAAATTAGACTATAATTATTTCAGATATCTCTTAAAAATATTAATGATCCCATAATTGGTTTCATTTTTCGAACATAAAATCCACAGATGTTCTTCTGCGCTCAATGCAAATATTAACTAAAGTAATATTCATACCGAAACGTAACATTTGCATTCACTTTCAGCATTTTCAATAAAGCAATTTACAACAGCTTTCCAAAGCTTAAATCATAGCGGCAAGAGCAACAGCAACATTTATTGAAATACGAAATAAGTGGCTGCTGCGAGGTCAGCAAAACAATATTACCATTGACCTTCGATTGTGCCGATTGTAGTGATTGCTCGCTTTGCCTCGACGAAATCGAAATGTGTAAACGCCATTTCACAGGCAAGAGCTGAGGAAAACTTTTATCATAAATTTCGAAACAGCTGCCAAAAAAGGTGTCTGTTCGCGCCGAAGTAAAAGTGTGAAAGCGCCAGCACATGTTTTTTCATCATTTCTTTTGTGGAGGGCTACAAGCTTTGCTCGTGGTTAAGGTCAACCATGTTGGTAGCAACAGATATTCATATGAAAAGGATGTACTCGAGTTATGGCAAAAAAAAGCAAACACCAATTTGGACAATCGAAATGCGTTATTGCACAGTTGAATGCGTAGTAATTTCACTTTTCTCGGTGGTAAAGAAAAGTTCAGGAAAATATTTGTAAAGTGTAATGTGCTTTTTTGGTTATTTGGTGGCGTCGTTCAAGCAATTTACTGCAGATGTTGGCTATGTAGACAATAAAGCTTTTCATAAGAGTGAAAGGCTGAGGTTGGAATTTAAGAATTTCGGAAGCAATACTTTAAGCATTGATCTTGGAATATGGAAATATTTTACGACTTCATATTCATTAATATCCTTTGAAGATTAAAAGACGAATAATTTATATTTTTCTTGGTCGGAAAAATAATTTACAATGTTCATTTAAACGTCAATCTCATGAAACTATCTCAATGGAGTACAATAACCTATAAGAGATATGAATGACATTCTAGAAAACATTTTTTTATTTAAAATAGTGATTCATCTTCGCGCTCAAATTTCGTCCTATTTTTGACGACGGATTGCAAAGAACATGATATACACAGGTTTAAAAGCATAATTAACCGAAAGACAAATTTTGGTTACTTGTGGTATTGTACACCGGGCCCTGCAGGCTCAAGAAAAAATGTTTAATTGCCTCCTGTGTAAGCTGCCTGTTTTTGCCATAGAGCCGAAAACTACAGAGCACCTGATTGAAGACTGCACAGTAATCAAGCCCCATTGATCTATATATTGGATAGGGATCAAATTGCTTTAATAGGACAGCCGGATACTGGAAATTTATCAGATTGCTGGGTATATGTGAGTTTCTGTGACAGAACGGGAAAACTTTAGGTCGAAAATCTAGTCTCAATTTATTTCTATCTATCTATCTATCTTCTACAGATTATATTTGAGCAACATTTTTTATTATATCAATTAATTATTATTATTTTTATTATTATATAGAAAACAACAATCAATTGAATGTATCATTGCTGGTGCGAGGTTGTTGACTTCTTGGCAATAGATTCCAGCTTCAAACCTTTGAAACCAAAAAATTTTTTAATTATCTTTATAACTCTATTAGCGATAAGACTCAAGCTTTTTTGAATATATAAAAAACGAACGAAATATCACCGAGTTGAACAAAAACGCATTTCAAACTTAAAAACACTCTAAAAATCGTGAAATATGTTCTCCAAAAAGGCTCATATCTATACCATACATAGCAACATGTTTTGTAAATTAGTAACAGTTTACAGTTATTTTTCATAGTTTTGTCAAAAACGTGCCAACATTAGAAACGCTATTTATTGGAAATCGATTTGAATAGTTACCGCGCGGTCGGGTTTGGGGCTCAAAAGCTCGTAAATGAGCATACTTTCAATTTCTCAATTGAACATTCAATCGATTTCTTTATAGTTATGACTACATAGAAATAGTAGATATGTAAAAAAAAATATATTTTTTTTTTACAGCGAAGGTAGACGACCCCCTTAAAGACATAGACTAACATTATAATTGCCACTTAAGTGTTGGATAAGAGCAAATATTTACGAAGAAACTAATGATAGTGAGTATGAATGATCCATAACATTTTAAATTTACTCTATAAGGTGACATAAAGTGAATTTAAATTGGTTTTAATGACTAATTAAATGACGCACAAGATTATGTGTTAAATAAGTTTCGATGACGTTTTAATATCAAAGAACTGAATTTGCTTATTTACATTTCTTTTATTACAACAGTTAATAACACCGGTCAACAAAAAAAATATTTTTTTTTGGGTTTCTGTTCTCATGCTTGAATTCTGATTCTAGACATTGAAAAACACTTAAATATTAATCTTTAGTTCTTAAAGTTTGCTTTGGGCTGATTTACATCGATAAGTATATTTTAATTTATTTCATAAATCAAAGATGCCAGCACTTTGATTAACCCGAAAGTAAACAGTATTATTATTTGTAAGAGGCACAGTAGTGAATGTTAACCTGTTTATTATAGCTGTAACAACAATATTACTCAGTTAAAAAATGGCATCAAGTCATTGTAAAAATGATGTTGATTTATTCTGTTTTATTTGCGGTGAATTTATTAATGTTAGAAGTAAAAAATTTGCTTTATCAACAAATTTGAAACTTTGCGAAGCCTATGAAGCCTATTTCAACCTAAAAGTCAGTAATCAAAATGAAAATTGGGTACCTCACTTCGCCTGCGTTAATTGTAAAAATACTTTAGAAGGTAAAAAAATATCGAAAAATTGCTCTAATTTCTACGAAAGCAAACTTTAACCGGGAAAAATTTTTTTTTCCTTATTTTTGTCATAGGAGAAACTAAAATTTAACATGTAGATGGCAGACCCAAAAATCGTGTTGACCGGTGTAATCATTCATTTTAACCTAACACAATCCAAAATCCAAATTATTCCAAAATTTTGTACAGCCATGTTTTTTGTTCTCAAAATGCAGATTTGCATGTCTGTTGAGTTAACTGAAGAGCGGGGACATGCCTTTTACGTGATGTTTTTTCACGATTGAGCGCCATATTTGATTCAAAGTCACGTTTTATCAAAGCATACAATCGCACAATCAAAATTTATGCATTAACAAGGTGGTTCAAAAAGTAAAAAATAAATTCATTTATAACTAGAAAATGCCAACCCAGCCTCTTAATAGGTATAATCTAACATATGGCAAACTTAAAAACTCTGGAACCAGAAGCACAAACTTTGAATTAGAAAATCATTTTATATAGGATTATGAACTACTCCAAAGTGTAGCTTCATTTACAAAGCTGTGAATTTATTCCGCTAGCAGAGCGGCAATTCTGGCCTGAAGCTCCTGCGCTTACATTACTCAAGGAAAGTTTTACCTTTTTATCAGTGGTATCTAGCTACTTTGTTATCCGACTTACTTAAGATTACATACTAATTAAAGGTGAGATAACATCATCTAAAAGAATCTTTAAGTGCACAGCTTTAGCCAGACTAACTTTGAAATATCTTTATAGAGTGTAGGGGAGTGCCTGGGATTGATATTCTCTGCCTTAAAAAAATTCTATTAGATTCTAATGATACATATCTAGGAATTTTGAGAACCAAAAAGAACCAGGGTTTACAGCTGTCCGAATGGGATTCTAAAATATCTTTTATTTTGGCGACCAAGCAAAATCCCTGCCCTGGGAACGGACTAATTCTGCTTTAACTACAATCGATTCCTTTAAGTTATCTAAATTTTATGATCTATATTTTACAAATATATCATAAGTGTATTTACACCCCGAACAGGATAAATTAAGTTTACAACGATGTTTTGCAACACGCATAATAAAATAGCCGAGACCTTATAAAATATTTATGTATATAATGTATATAACATAAATGATCACCATGATGAGCTGAGTCGATTTAGCCATGTCCATCTATACACCCGTTTGTCTGTATATACGCAAACTAGTACCTGAGTTTATGAGGTATCGAACTGAAATTTTGCACATGTCTTTTTCGTTTCATTAAGCTCTTCATTTGTCGGACAACGTAAACGATCGGAATCAAGGGCTTGTACGAAAACCTTTTCATTTGACGAGATATATTTATGAAATTTGGCATAGATTATTTTCTAGGGCAATAACGCAATCTTCGAAAGAAATTATTCAGAACGGATCACTATAGCATATAGCTGCCATACAAACTGGCCCATCAAAATCAGTTTTTTTCACTATTTATTTAAAAATAATGATACAAAACTACAAAAAAGCATCACTAGTTCGTTTTCTGATAAATAATCACAGAACTTTTTGTCCTTTCGTATCTGTGAAAAGCTTATTTACGAGCTTTAGAACCACCATACGATATAAAATATATACTAAGTAGACATACATATACATTAATGTGTGGTTAAGTAAATCGATATTTCCTGGTATTAAACCCTTTGCATATTATATTAATATTTTCATTTTCCCAAAAGATTCCTATCCTCCAACTGGTGTGCAAAGAAGTCCGTAAATTATTGGGAAGACCTTCATTTCATGTAAGTATAAATTGTGTAACTTCAAGCTTAAGTACTTAAGCTAAGTACTTAAACAAATTGTGAGGCGTGCAATTGTGAACTTGTACTCAAATCCAGGGGAATAATAAAGAAAAGAATATAGTTTGAAATTAAGTATAAACTAAAATCTTAAACCCTTCTCACTAGAATAATTAATCTTAAATCTATACAATTGCAGAAGTAGAAAAGGAAGGAACGTATTCACTTCAGAGAAATCAAAATATTAATTAACCTTGGCTTGAACTTTTCAAAACCTATATCTTAATAACATATCTAACAAACTATTTAAAACCTGTCACAATGCATTACAAGTAAACACTACACTATTGAGACTGGATATCCCCATTAAAAAGCTCGTGCAGTTATCGAGATACCACAGACTACAGTACAATTCTCAGTTGTAATTAAAATTGCAATCATATTGCAGCGAGTAATAACAGAAAATATAAACTAAACGACTAAAAGTAAAAGAAAATATAGCATAATAACGACAGCCATGCACTCGAGCATTTCTTTCCGCAATTATTTTCCTAGTCCGCCTTCCTATTACTTTGTTCTCGAAATAACCTTATTATCATCAGCGGTTTCGCGATTATTCTCATTACATTTATCTACGTATGCCAAGTGGAAAAGTAATTTTCTCTGCGACAAAGTGGACAAATGACGGAAGGCAAGGGCAAAGAGGCAAAAAATAATCGTAATGACTTGCTGTGATGAGCGTCTACGTCTTCATTAGTGAATGTGAATGCAAAGACATTTTCAGCTAATAGAACCAACATAAAGCTAGAATATATATACTTATATATGGGGTATTCCATACCAAATCGACCACTTTTGAACCCGACCCCTTTAGATTTTGCTGAAACTTAGCCATCCTTTTCTACCCTTTGAAAAACATTTTTGAGAATTTTTTCAAAATTTTTTGACCAATTTTAAAAAAGTTATGAATTTTGCAATTTTTTGCTAAAAAATGGCTTCTTTATTTTCAAATAGCCATAACTTTTGTAGAAATTGACTTTTGGGGACCATGGGCCGATTTTTTTTAATATTTTTTTTATTTATTTAAAAAAATGAAAAATGAAAAAAAAATTTTTCCCGTAAACTTTATTTTTATCATATAAAAAATATAATTTAACGATTTTATGATATAATATTTACAATTTATAGACTTAATTTACGAATATAATGACTAAGTTTTATGATTAACTAGCTGACCCCGCAGCCGTTGTCCTGCGTGAAATTATGTGTTTTGAAATGAAAAGAAAAAAATTTATATTGTGTTGATAATCATTTATTTGCGATTTTCCTACATTTTTTTTAAATGTAACGCAGCTTGATAAACAACAACATAACCAAGCATTCTGCCCCTTATATTTGATAGATGCGTCACAAACAGATTGCGAAACATCATAACGACAGATCCAACTTTGAGACGCAAATGATGCGGTGGCATACCAAGTCTCTCCAAAGAATGTAGAAATTCCACTGGATAATTTACGGTGTCGTCTTCATTGCCAAAACGATCGATCGATTTGTTATACCGCAAGTCTCCCGGAATTTAACTTTGAATCTTCCAGTTTAAGTCAACAACATCGGTATTTTTGGCAGCTAACATTGCGCGTACACTCAAGGAATCGTACTTACGATAATTTGGCCAATTTTCGTATAAACATTCGTGATGAATCCATCTTTCGTGAATTGATAAACGGCATATGGAATTGATATCAAACCACCGGAAGTATCAACCGGTATTGACCCATTTCCAATTTTTAGCGTATGCGTTGTAAAATGTCTTCTCATAATTGACGCGGATTTGAGGACTGACCATCTCGAAAAGTGTGCGAACTTCAGTGGCATTCGAAGTAGCTATCGCATCGTCCACCGTTTGATTAAAGTGATTATCATGTAGTTGCTGGCATAATACTCAAAAAGTTGGACACAACGTACCATTCACAGTATGCAATTACTCAAATGAATTTGAACCGCGTACATTAATCAATAGCAACCAAAGATAAAAGCAATCGTCGTTTTTCGGGGGGATTGCGTAAATTCGTTCTAATGCATTAGTTGAAAACACATCCGGATGTCCATCTACTGGTTGGCCTTGCTTTCTGCGTAACTATTTCTTCGACGATGCATTCCATGCATAATATCAAGGTATTTCCGAATAGAGCAATGTTCTCACAAACGGATCACTGAGGAAAGTTGAGAAAAAACTTGTAAACATTAATTTTGTTGGTGGCGGTGTTTCCACTGGATATACTGTATTCTCTGGGTAGAAATAGACTCTTTGGTCATTCTCCAAATTAACTGCGAGATGCACGCTTCATTACAGTTCACGTATCGACCGAATCGTTCAAGACCAATAACCGCCATATTGCTTCCTTTGGTGACGTACTTACAAACGTATTTTATCGATTACAACAAATTGCAATACGCAACATTGACATGACTTTTGAATGTGAGTAAGACAACAGTGGTGAATATGCTACGATCCATGTGTTGTCAACTTCGATGTGTTGTTCGTTATTCACGCCTCTAAATTGAATGCTAAATGTTCTGCCATTGTCAACTGGTGAGAGACGCCGATACAGTGGATATCCATCATTTCTATTTTGTGTTTTCGAAAGAAAAGCACGTGGATAGTGTTTGGTGCATTTATTGTCAGACATGCAAACCGAAGTGGGATTGTGGTATCCGCAAGGTCCATGAACCATATTGGTTTTTATCACTTCGTATAATACTGGATCTTTCTTCGCATCAGGAATTTCCGCATGATTGAATGATTTCATCAATTTGATCTGGTGTAACCACCATCCACCATCCAAAGAAGAAGTGCGTGCGGCAAACCTCTATTTAGCCACTCAACAGAGTACATCTAGCATCTAACAGCACCATATACATATACATACATAGGTTGCTTCAAGATAAAGTCCATCGAAGCTGTTGCTTGAAAAGTCTTGCTGTGACATCGGGACGATCACTTTCTAATTGACCGCGATCCATAATACCGCACGTACAATGCCATCGTATCCTGGGAGTACTCGGTCATGTGCCTTGGGCTGCTAATGTATGTTGATGCCAAAAAGACCGTTGACCGATATTAGCGCGACCTCTTCGTGGCATCGTAACAAATTTCAATCTGTAATTGATCACTTTGTGTGCAACTCACATAACATTTTCACTGAATAATTTTCAAAAATTTTTGAAGCAAACGACAAATTTGAACAACTCAAATAATTTAAAAACAAAACAAAAAAAAAAATTGAACGAAAATTTGTATGGAAAAAATTAACTTTTTGGAATTGTCCAATTTTCCGACTTTTCCTCATGAGAAGCATAGAGGTTTTTTTATTTCTAAACCTTCCCCGATCCACACGTAGCATTCTCTGAAAACTTCATCAAGATTGGTTCAGTCGTTCCCTTAGCGTTACTAATAAACAAACATTCATTCGTTTGTATAGGGAAAAAGAAAAGAGCTGATTTTAGGAGTTTTCCGGCAATTATTCGAATTTTTCTTGCCGTAAAAACCATCCTTGAGCCTCAACGAACATTTTAAAAGAAGAATTGGCAAAATTGGTCCAGGCGTTTTTGAGTTATGCGCTTACCAACACATTTTGCGATTCATTTTTATATATAAGATACTGCTAATATCCAATGATTTCACAGAAACAATACAAAAAATTATTTATTAATTTTTTCTCTGGCGTTTGAATATTTTACAAATTTTTTGTTCAGTAGAGTTTGAAAATTTTTTAACATACAAACAACCATTTTTGTCCGGAATTATGCAATGTAGGTGTTGAGTTCCTACAATTGGTTTCGTTTTCAAAAATCTGTCATTTAAATCAGTTAATGCTGTATTATAATCTTTTTCTGGAGGAAACTTAACTGTGATATTTGGTAAGTTATTCGGATTAGATGCCCATTCAAAAAATTCTATCGGTGTTGTTATTTGTTTATCAACTGCAAGTTGGAGACTGGCTCTCGCTACGAGTCGTTTGATAATGCCACCAATTCCATCACACGGACCTTTGCCATGGGCAGTCGCAGAAAAATGCCATTCAGCAGGAATATGAAAATCATCTTCATGATAATATAAATTCACAAAATTTTTAAAGTTTTTGAACTGTTGAGGAGCCCCATCAGAAAAATAATAAATCTTGTTACAGCATTCAGGAAGACTTTTTACATAATCAGTTATTAATTTGATGAAAACATGAACAGCAACGGCATCGTGATTATTACAGTCTGAAATAATTACTAAGCTTTTGTGTTCAAGGTCATCATGTACTTTGTAATAAATAACCACCGGAAAAACTGTTGCTTGGTTATTATTCCAGTGAAAGCCAGATGCTGCATTTTGTACAACAAACGCATAATTCTCTGCAAAATCACAAATAATGACAAATTCATTTGGTTTCAGTGTTTCTTTCAATTTTTTCAAAAATTTGGCTTGTTCTTTAGCAATAAATGAGTGAGGTAAAAGAACTTTTAGTTCACTACAAAAGTTTTCAACAAATTAGCAGTATTAATCATAAAACTTAGTCATTATATTCGTAAATTAAGTCTATAAATTGTAAATATTATATCATAAAATCGTTAAATTATATTTTTTATATGATAAAAATAAAGTTTACGGGAAAAATTTTTTTTTTCATTTTTCATTTTTTTAAATAAATAAAAGAAATATAAAAAAAATCGGCCCACTCCGGGATTAGCAGGGATAGTTGTTAAATTAATTGAAGTTTTTTTTGAAAAAAAAAAAAAAACAAAAATGGCGAAATTCAAAAAAAAAAAAATACGATTTTACTTAAAAAAACCGATTATTTTATATAATTTATCGTGTTAAATTTTTTTCCTGTATTTTTTCGAAAAGTTCATTCAAAAACAAAAATTTCAAAAAAAAAATGGTCCCCAAAAGTCAATTTCTACAAAAGTTATGGCTATTTGAAAATAAAGAAGCCATTTTTTAGCAAAAAATTGCAAAATTCATAACTTTTTTAAAATTGGTCAAAAAATTTTGAAAAAATTCTCAAAAATGTTTTTCAAAGGGTAGAAAAGGATGGCTAAGTTTCAGCAAAATCTAAAGGGGTCGGGTTCAAAAGTGGTCGATTTGGTATGGAATACCCCATATACACCATATATGTTAGTATATTCTACTTATATTGGCCACATATACTAAAAGTAATAAAAAGGTCTAGTGTTTTGCCTTGCCAAATCAAATCTTTCGTTTTAATAATTTAATGCACTGATTCATTTATTTAGCTTTTCTTTTGAGTAGTACTTTAAAATTGTTTTTAAAGTGTATTGTTCTCATACTGTCATAGTTCAACTATTCGCAACATCATCACCCATCTTGAGATCCCGGCATGGATAATATTCGACCGAATTGACTACGTCCAGCACGCAGTGAATAAAATATGGCAGTCGTAGCTGAGATTTTACACGAAGCCCGTGGAGAGTCCATTCGGTGCCGGGCGCAGCAACTCGGACTAACGCATAGAACGACATTTTAAACCAATCTTAAATGGAAAGCGTAAAAAATGCAGCTGGTGCAAGAACTGAAGCCGCCCGACCTTCCGAAACGACATCGCTTTGATCTATGGGCTCGTGAAAGTTTCCAAGAAGATCCGACGTTTTCGAGCCAAATCCTGTTCAATGATGAGTCTCATTTCTTGCTCAACGGGTATGTCAACAAGCGAAATTGCCGCATTTGGGATAAAAAGAGATTCCAGAGCTGCCATTTCATCCATAATCGGTCCATATTTCTTCAAAAATGATGCCGGTGAGAAAGTGACCATCATTAGCGAACGTTATCGCGCCATGATAACCGACTCTTCGAGACATGAAAATTAAGCTCGTGATCTCGACGTCATTTCGTTTCAACAAGACGGCGCCACATCCCACACATCACATCAAACAATGGGTTTATTAAGAGAACACTTCGGTGAGCATATAAATTCACGTTTTGGGCCGGTCGATTCCCCAAGATCATGTGATATCACACCGTTAGACTTTTTCTGTATGGTTATGTAAAGTCTAAGGTTTGCGGACAATTGATTCGACTAAGGCCTTGCAGCAAAACATCACGCGTGTTATTCGCCAGTTACTAGACGAAATGCTCGAACGAGTTATCGAAAATTGGACTCAACGGATGGACAATCTGAGACGTAGCAGCGGCCAAATATTTAAAGAGGTAATCTTCAAAAATTAAATGCCAAGAATGTTTTTTAAAATGATAATAAACATTCCCCATCAAATTTGAAGTTTCTGTGTTTTTTCTTTAAAACAGTATAAAAAGGTATGAAATCGGTCTACAATCACGTCTACAATCACGTCTACTTCCCTTAAAACACATTTTTATACTCCACTTAATTTTTTCATTTTGCAGTACATAAATCAGGCAACAATGAAAACATCGGAAACAAACTTTGCACAAATATTGCCTTCAAAGAACGCCAACTTTACTATGGACTATAAATTTTCGAGTGGCCAGGCACCGAATATGTGATCTAGGTGCCTGTGTGACTTTGCACCGAAAATATCGATCAACATGAGAGATATATTAATGAAATTCAGAGAATTTTCTTTCCCGGTAACAATATCAAAATCAGGTCAATACCAGCCCTAGCCTTACATATCTAATAAAAGAATTTTAAACTATCGGTTAACAGGTTAGCAAAAATCAGTCGTTTTTGATTATATTGAAAAACTTTATGAAAAACTTGTCATATTTCAAGTACGAGGGCTGCTATATATATTTCTGGCCTAGGCAACACTAAGTTTGCCAGGTGCAATCTGACACTTCCATTGGAAAGTTTGACATCTTTTAGCATAATATCACTCAGAACGTTTTGTCATTTAATCGTGAATTGTTTTATTTACAGGGAATTAAAAAATTCATCTCGGCCAAAAAATGGAATTAACTCGTGAACATTTTCGTGCGATCATTTTTCACAACTTTCGATGTGGATTATCACGACAAGAGTGCATCGATGAACTAAAATCTTTGTATGGCTATGAAGCACCATCCCATGGCACTGTGGAAAACTGTTACAACGAATTTAATCGTGGCCGACGCTCGCTCAAAGAGGAATTCCGTGAAGGTCGTCCAAAAACAGCCGTTGTGCCAGAAAACATCGATGCCGTACGTGAACTGATAATGCAAGACCGTCATGTAACATACCTTCAGATAGACGCGTGCCTATGCATTTCTCCCACCAGCATACATTCGATATTGCATGAACACCTGGCCGTAAAAAAGGTTTGTTCTCGTTGGATCCCGCACAATTTGACAATCGCTCAAAAAAAGGCTCGTGTGGATTGGTGTAAAGAAATGCTGAAAAAATACGATCGCGGTGCTTCAAAAGACGTTTGTAAGATCGTCACAGGTGACGAATCATGGATCTATGCGTATGAGCCCGAAACAAAACAGCAATCGTCCGGGTGGGTCTTCCAAGACGAGCCAAATCCAACGAAAGTTGTTCGTGGAAGAAGCACTTCGAAGCAAATGGTCGCCTGTTTCTTCGGCAAAATTGGTCATGTGGCGACTGTTCCGCTTGAGCAACGTAGGACGGTCAATTCTGAGTGGTACACTACCATTTGTTTGCCTGAAGTCTTCGGAGAAATTCGAAAAACGAACAAGGGAAAACGAATCATTGTATACCATGACAATGGGAGCTCTCACACATCGGCTCAAACCAGCGCCTTTTTGACCGGCCAAAACGTCGAATTGATGGGTCATCCGCCGTACAGCCCTGACTTGGCACCCAATGACTTCTTTTTATTTCCACACATCAAGAAAATAATGCGTGGTCAACGATTTTCGTCGCCAGAAGATGCTGTTGAAGCATTCAAAAACCATGTTTTGGAGGTGTCTCAATTGGAGTGGAAAAAGTGCTTCGAAAATTGGTTTGAGCACATGCAAAAGTCTGTAAATCTTAATGGAGAATATTTTGAAAAACAATAAAACCATTTTCGTTGATAAATATTCCTATTTTCATTATTAGGTCAGAAATATATATAGCAGCCACGTACACCCATTTTTTAATTGAGGATGAACATGTTTAAAAAGCGTTTTCAGGGTACTACGGCTTTTGTATATTTTGCTCACAAAACTTTTCTAAAGAATTTCATCAAGTTTTTCAATTTCAATATCATTCGTTTATTTGGATTTCAATCATTTTGTTTACCCTCTATGTATAATTCAATCTGTTCCAAAAAATTGACAAATGGATTCTACGAAATTTGTCTTTGTTTTTGGCTTAATAAAATCAAATCAAAATAGTTTCTGGCTTCGATGTCTACATTACTGCAACTCTTGCCTATTCTCTGTTGTACTACATTATTTTTGCTACTCGTACAAAATGTTCACAGCCGTAAGAACACCTGCCTTTATAACAACCATAATATCCCTCTATCAGATTGGCTGCCGGAGAAGGCGAACTTTTCATTTCTTGGCGGAATTGAGAAGTTAAAAAGACTTCAACTTTACAAGCACCTCGTATCCATACGTACCACCCGAGCGACCGCGTACTTCGGAGACAATCACATTTGTACTGGCTCAATCATATCCAGCAATTTAATATTAACCTCGGCGCATTGTGTTATCGAGTGAGTAGAGGGTTACTTGTACCAGTGAGTGCTCATATTATTGTAACTCATTTCATTTATATAATTTCTCTACCACAAACTCTAGTCGTCGTAAAATTGTGACGCGCACACATCGTCTTGTCGTGGTTGCAGGGGCGCCAAATCGTTTAGTTAGGACAAGGAGAACGCTTGAAATGAATGTGCTCCAAGTGATGCCTCACAAAGAATTTATACCAGCTGGTGCTCACGATATAGCATTATTGCGTATCGCTAAAAGTTTTCCTGACGACAATGACTTCATCAAAGTAATACCCCTCAACGAAGAGATTATACCAAATGGAACAAAGTGCCGCATCCTTGGTTGGGGTCAACTGTTTTATGTGTGTGCTTACTTTCTTTCTGTATCGTGCCCAAATGTATGGAAATATTATTGATTATTTTTTATTTCTACAGCGCGGTCCCTACGCGGCTGCACCAATAAATGCTGTTTTAACGGTATTTTCGTATGATTATTGCCAACAATTTTATCCCGATGTATTTGATGAGACGATGATGTGTGCCGGCAAGACAGACCCATGGGATTTGAACGCCTGTCGTGGAGACGCGGGTGGTCCACTAATTTGTGGTGATTTTGTGGCCGCTGTTGTTTCTTGGAGTTCATACTGTGGTGAAATTCGCAAACCAACTCTTTTTACCAGTGTATATCATCATCTCGCTTGGATCCGAAAGACAGGCGGTGCAACAATAGTAAAAGCAATTAAATCGCTGGATTTGGTTTTATACACACTATCCATACATATCTATTTTTGAGAATCGCTTTTGGCACCTATGTTTGCTTCTGGGATTTGTAGAAGTTTGATTTTGATACCCTTGATTATCATTTTATAAATTACTGTAAAACAGTTGATAATATTTTATGTAAAGAGTTAGCTCTTTTTTGTTGTCTATAGACATTTGATGGTTACTATAAAATGGTTAAAGTCTCAGTAAACTTATCTTGATGAGGGAGTTCCGATAAGTTTTAAGCTCACTGCCCAACGCCGTCACTATCACAAAGAATATTCGTGGTTACTGTCTGAAAGCGGAGTTTTTTTACAAATAGAAAAAAAGTAATATAAGTGGAAGATTCGTTTCGTGTTTTTGGAAAAAAATGGTGTGAAAGCGACCGTCAAAAATTTTTGATTTTCAAAGGGGTAGTAGTCGGTTTTTGATGAGCCAAACCCGTGTACTGGGAAAACGCTGTTAGGAAATCTATTTTGCAGCACTTCACAGAAATTATTTTTCTGTCCGGTTAGGGAAGTTCGCTTGGTCATTTGTGCGGAGTTAAAAGAAGAATATAATAGCATATAAAATATCATATTTTTTAAAATCATTTATCTTTTTTAGAGTACTCTATTCCTCTCTACATTTGTTCACGAAGGAAAGAATCGATGCACACCAAAACAGTGCAACAAGCCTAGCTTTTTTCACCAAGTATCAATTTCGAACAGCTCTCTTTCCACAAATGCTGAAGAGCAACAGTAATAACTAAACCAGTTATACAAGTGTAGGACGGTCTTCTTTCGAGCTCTTGAATTTAATAAGTTTCTTGTACAATAGACAATAGACCTTTTACTATTTTTCAAAGCACATTCAGAAAGAAACCGATTAAATGTTTTTCCAGAATCGTCGGTTCAACCAATCTATTCAGAGGATTACAAGTTTAAGCAGTGTTAACTAATTTTAAATATATCACCAATGCTTCCTCTATAGCTTTCTACCATTAACAAAACGATCCGTCCGACGAATTCATTCAAATTGCCATAATCCAGCGCAACAACGTACGGAAATTTAGTATAATCGTTGATTTGCTTTCGCTAATTAAAAAGGATGATTAACAACAGACTGTGTCAATACACCGAAAAGTGACTACCAGGCTGTCATTCAACATGAAAGTATTCTATATTAGAGTTCATAAAAGAACTTGATTTTGGTTAGTAAGTTCGTATGGCAGTTATACTCCTATGCTATAATGACACGATCTGAAAAAGATGTTTTCTGAATTTAATTAAGACCATCACTAATACAAAATACTAATTGAAACTTCTCCTGCCTGAGACGTTAACACATACATCCATTTTTTTATATTTAGTTATCCCTGACTTTCATAAGGCGCATGCTTTAATTTAACAGCTGTCGGATCAGTAGTTTGTGAATTATGTCATCTTGAGTGAAGCCACTTTTGTTATTGTGAAAAAATGGATCAAAAAGAATTTCATGTGGTAATAAAGCATTGATTTCTGGAGAAAAAAAAAGCTGTTGAAGCCAATTTTGTTGAACTCTTCACCAGCGAAAACAACCGGTAAAAAGTGGTTGGTAAGTTTGAACGAGGCGAAATGAACACTGAGGACGATGAAGGCAGCGTACCTATAAATGAGGTTGTTACCGACGAAAAGAGCCACAAAGTAATTTCGGATGACCGTAAAGTGAAGTTGTTTGAGATAGTAGACAATGTAGACTCAGTGTGATCAACATATCATATAGGAATATTTGGGTATGAGAAAACTCGGTACAAAGTGGGTGCCGCAAGATCTCACATTTGACCAAAAACAACGACGCGTTGATGTTTCGGAGCAGTATTTGGAGATGTTCAAGCATAATGGAACCGAGCTTTAGCATCGATATGTGACAATGGATGAAGCATGGCTCCATCATTTCACTCCAAAGTCCAGTCGACAGTCGTCCGAGTGGACCGCATACGATGAACTCGCTCCTAAGCGTGGAAACACACAACAATCAGCTGGCAAGGTTATGGCATCTTTAGTTTTGGAGGCGCATAGAATATTTTTTTTTTTTTTTGACTACCTTGAGAAAGGAAGGAACATCAACAACGACTATTACATAGCATTGTTTCACTAACACAATTTACCGTGTCACAAGTCAGTGAGGACAATGGCAAAAATCCAGAAATCGGGCTTCGAACTGCTTCCTTATTCCCTGTATGTTGTCAGATTTCAAAAGAATACTCGCTGAGAAGAAATTTTTTTTGAAAGAAGACGTGGTCGCTGAAACTTGGGCCTATTTTGAAGCAAAAGATAAATCTACAACAAAAATGGTAACGAAAAGGTGGATGGGCCTGTAATCGGTGCATCACCTTTGAAGGGAACTATACTGAGTACAAAAAAATGTGTTTTACTATGGTAGGCCAGGGACTTTTCAATTTTTATAAGGAGTAAAGTAAACCTCAAGTCTTGATATTAGGCCGGTAAAAACTCAGTCGTGGCGCTAGGAACACATTCGGTTTCTGGGGCTGGAACATTTATGTTTGATTTTATGTTTTAGACTTAAGATGGCTTACCTTAAAGGCACTAGTTGTGCAAAATCTTAGCTCGATATATTCATTGGAGCTTATTTTGTATAGAATTTAAACTTAAAACCTTAACTTAGAACTTCGACAAAGGAAAAAAGTGAAAATTGAAATATTGAGACATTTTTACAAAAAAATTCAAATTTCAGTGAAAATTTCGCGACACTTTTTTTTAATTTTTTTAGTCATAATGAATAAAGATCCATCGTGAAAGTCTTTAAGAACTGCATCGCACAGACCTGTGTAAAATTTGATGAAGATCGGTTGGGAAGTTCTCGAGAAATTCAGCCAACTGACTTCAGAAACAGTTTCGAGAACATTGAATTTAAAGACGGTGCACTTAGGCTAGCTAGCCTCGAGCACACAAGTTCTCAACGCTGTATCTCCGGAACTATTATATTACTCTGATTAACTTGTCTGTGATACCGGTTCCTATGAAACCGTGTCTAATGCATTTGAAAATTGATTTATGGTATTTTTAACTTTTTCTAACCAAACCATTATATGGGGAGTGGGCGCGGTGATAAGCTGATTTCATCTACATATTTTAACAATATTGTATGTAGTCTCAAAGAGTTTGAAAATTCCGATATCCGCTTACGAAATGCGATTTGGTTGTTATGCGTTTATCAACCAAAACGTTTTAAGATAAACGACATATTTAAAAAAAACAATAACAAAATTTATCTCTTTCATGCAATTAAGTAAATATTTGTGCCTAGGCAAATATTTGTATATATATGTACTTATATGCATGTATTTAAGCACGCTTAACTCATTCGCTCATTAATCGAACAAACAACACGCAAATCTGTGCGTATGTATGCCGCTACTTTCATTTTGTTTGTTTACAAGTAATTCAGCACGCATTGACAGTCAATTAAAAATCAGTTAATCAAATTAAGTCTATCGCCGAGCATAGTGCACTTCACAATAACTCACGCACAATGAGTGCACTTGTTGCCTTATCGAACTCTTCAAAATGTTGGCACTTCACCGCTTAATGGCTGATCTGTAAATGCATATTTAATCGGATTTTTTAAATCATTTAAATTGTTGTTTGCCCTTTCGCAAACACTCTGCTGGCGCATTGTTAAGTATTTTTTAATTGAGGGAAGCAATTTTTTTTTTCAAAATTTCATTTACTACTGCATAATAATATTTATGCAAGCGTGCACTTAACTATGTGCGTGTGCATTTGTTGGTGGGTAGGCAAATTGTTTGTGGCACACCCGCAAAATGATTGCCAATAAATATTGAATAATGCAAAATTGATATGTGCAGCACGCCTCGTGTGGCGGCCTTTTTGCCGTGTAATTAGCAAAAAATCACTCAAAGTGATTGACATTAAATGTTTCAAAAAACCGCAAATATTCGCCGTGCAACAATTTGCGAAATCAAATGTTTACAGTTGTGAATAAAAACATTTAAATAGGAAAATATTGTTGCAATATAAGTTTTGATTGTTGATTTAATGTTAAGTATGTTTGCCTTTAATTAAAAAATTAACTATATAATTTATTAGTATCGTTGACTTGTTATTTCGGAAATGTAAAACGTAATTTGATTATCGGATTAACACATATAATTCATCCATAATTATCAGTATTAAAGTTGGGAATAAAAATTCACCAAAATCAGACATAGTAGAAGGATGACCACACCCACAGATTGGTCTAATAGGAGAACGTATCAAGATTGGACTGGTGGTGTTGCACCAGCTTCCTCAGAAAGTAGCTAATCTGGTCTACTCTTGGTTTGTAACACTATCCTGGCTGATTCTTATATTTAAATATAAAAAACCACGCGAATTTCCAATACATCAAAATTAAATTTTTTTTTTATTTCATTATTTTACTTTACAGTGCATACATCCAGTACCATTAAATCAATCGGAATATAACTTCACATAAACAGCGCCCTTAACATAAGACATCTCACAACTATAAATTGTCGAAATCGAACCATAATATAAGTACGCTTAAATATCCCAGTACTTATGGCAGTCTCCTTACCGAAAATATTGGTATATCTTTGATAAACTTTGGGAGCAAAAAACCTCCGGAAATTGTAATTGAATTCCCCGGGTAAATGATATTTCAATTTCAATTTGATTTGCTAAGTTGGTAGGACTCTCTTTAATTACTATGCAAAATATGAGCGCGATCTTTCAACCAGTTTGTTTACAGCAGCTGCAAGTCGGCTCACCTTAGTAGTGCCTGGCGATTTTTACAATGGATAAAAATATCGAACAAAGAATTTCAAATCTCAGAATCTCAAACTTTGTATTTCTGACCAAATTTCATTTGCGGAATCGAATACGAATGAAAAGGAGATTCAGTTTTATCAAACCACAAACCTACGAGTTGCAAAAATCCTTCCAACGCGGTCGAGAGATCGTTGAAGACACTCTTCGTTTTGGACGACCTCTTCAGCTGATGAGAATATTAAAAAAGTAAAGGACATGGTACTTGAAAATCGTCCTGAAAATATTAGAGAGATGTAAGAGAGTTGTACAACTCTAAGCAGTCCGTTCTACTGATTTTGGTGGATATTTTGGGTATGAAACGCGTTCTTGCTCGACTCCTCCCTATAAAACTGTTTGTTTTTCTCAAAAAAAGTACGGTAGATAAATTTCTTTGGACATCCTAGATCGTGCGAATCCAATCAATCTGTTTATAAGTCAACAATCATCGAAATGGAGGAAAAAAAACGAGCCGAAACCAAAAAAAAAACCACACACCAAAGCCGCTCAAAAATCAAGCTCATGAATTTGTTCTGGAGAGACAAATGGACAATAAGGAGTTCTATTTGGCCGTATAGTAGGGTTTGCGTGAGAACATCCATCGAAAATAGCCGGAATTGTGGAAGAACAATTCATGGATTTTGCACGTTTGTGACCGAATTTAAAACCAAAAACGCAATGAATACCGTCGGTCAAACACCGTATTCACCAGATTTAGCCCCGTGTGATTTTTTCTTGTTCCCCAAACTGAAAATACCGCTACGTGGAACCCGTTTTCAGTTCATCGAAGAGATAAAACAAAACTCGCTGAAGGAGCCAAAGGCCATCGCCAAATGCATGTGAAAAGTGTTTCGAGGACTGAAAATCGTTGACATAAGGGACTACTTTGAAAGCGACAAAATAAATATTGATAAATATTTTGCATTTTATCTGCAGTTCTTTGATACTTTTTTGGTATTAAGTCACAAATATATTGGCGCCATATACCTAATAGAAAAACTTCAAACATTCAGTTAGGTTTATACCATATACATAAAATATATAAGATTTCTTGGCAAAATTAAATAAACTTAAAATATCGGTCCACGAATGGCCACAGCTACCATATACTACATACAGTAGTACATACTACTATGCCCAAAAAATAAGGTGACATTGTATTTATTTTGAAAATTCTTTATTTATTCTTCCAAATCAATTTCATCCCCTTCAAGGTAATCCCCTCCCGATGCAATGCACTTATGCCAACGGATTTTCTAATCTTCGAAACACTGGTTGTAGTCACTTTCCGGGATGGCCTTCAGTTCCGTCTTCGCTGCGGCTTGAATCTCCTCTATCGTATAAAAACGGTGTCCCTGGAGCGGTCTTTTGAGCTTGGTGAACAGCCAGAAGTCACACGGCGCCAGATCAGGTGAATACGGTGGTTGCGGAACGATATGGGTTGAGTTTTTGGCGAAATGATCACGAATTACGAGGGCAGTATAGGATGGTGCATTATCGTGGTGTAAAAACCAAGAATTGTCTTTTCACAATTTTGGCCTTTACAGGCGGATAGCGTTGCGCAAACGACGCATAACGTTCAAATAATATTCCTTGTTGACTGTTTGACCGGTTGGAAGGAATTCATAATGCACAACATCACGATAATCGAAGAAAACAGTCAACATGACCTCGATTTTTGAGCGACTTTGCGCGATTTTTGTAGTCTCGGCTCTCTTTTGGCACGATATTCGCCCGATTGATCTGTTGTTTCGGGGTCGTAAGCATAGATCCAAGTCTCATCGCCAGTTATAATGCATTTCATGACACCCTGGTAGTCGTAAAGCATCGTTTCACACACTTCAACGCGACGCCTTTTTTTTCCAAAAAATTCAATGTTTTCGGTACCAGTCGAGATTTGACGCGCTTGAGGCCCAAAACATCCTTCAAAATGGTACTGGCTGAGCCTTTCGATATGCCAACTTCATCAGCAAGGTCTCTAATTGTTAATCGACGGTTTTTTAACACCAAATCTTTGATTTGTTGAACGTGAGCTTCTTCGGTTGAGGTTGATGGTCGCCCTGGACGCTCTTCGTTTTCGACACGTTCACGGCCGGCTCGGAACTCACTATACCACTTGTAAACATTTTTTTTAGACATAGCCTCATCACCAAAGGCTTTCTGCACCATCCTCAATGTATCCGCAGCAGAAAATTGATTCCGTAAACAAAATTTAATGCAAATTCTTTGCTCAACAAATTTCGACATCGCAAAAAACGAAAAACTCACTTTTAGCAGCTCACAAAACGACACGTATCTCAAACAGTACGTAGTATGTATAGTATAGTTATTCTAGCTGAATTTATACCAAATATGCCTTCATATTCTCCAAAATGGTCGAATTATGCAAAAAGTGGATTCCATCAGTTCACACCTTTCCCAAATCACTGAATATGATCTATGCTTCAATCTCTGTAAACACAATATTCTTAAGATAAAGATTTTCAACCTTTTGAGACATCAATCAAAAAGGATACACGTGTCCTTTTCTCACTAAGAAACTGCTCATGTGTGGAAATCATACAGTTGTCATACAAACTCAATAATCGGAATCAAGTGCTTGCATAGAAATTTTTTAGTCAGGATTTCTTCAAGAAATTTGGCATGAGTTTTTAGCTGAAGCAATGGTGCAATCTCTCAAATTATTCTAATGGAGTACCTATAGCATATAGCTGCCAAACAAACTAAACGATAAATAAAGAATAAAGTTCTTGTATAAAAAAATATTTTAGTTAACGAGATATCATCAGAAAGTTTGGCACGGATTATTGTCCAAGACTATATTGCAATCTCTGAAACTGACCGATCAAAATCAAGTTCTTTTTTGTAAATGTTTTTCTTTGTGAAGTAAAGAAGGCTATTATAGCTTTAGTCCAAACGAAATTCACGTTTTTCTTATTTAATATAAACTTCTGCCAAGTATTTCCACGCCTTTGATCAATGGTTTCAGGTACAGCCTAAAATGATGGACGAGAATCACGGTTTGCGCCGGCTCACCGCTTTGATTTATATTTTTGCCATTAGTTTGTGATTTCAAGATGAAAAAGCGGTCCATGAAACTTTTTTTCTTTCTTTGTGGTACACATAAATCGTGATTATTTTTTTCTAGCCTTATTGAAATGATTCCAAAGGGGTTTTTGTCCAATTTTCGGCTTCTGAGCAATCAAAGCAGTGCTTACAAGACGATTCGATCTGACAATTTCCTTTATTTTATCTACATTTTCGACACTTTCAAAGCGAGGTATATCTTTGCTATAATTTCTAGAACAAAATCAACGAAACCAAAATTTAGTGTGAATATATGTAAGCATTATAAACATTAAGTATGATATATTTTCAGCCGCCTGGCTTGCATTTTCGTCTTTCTTAAAGACAATTTGTGAGATATGCTACCTTTTCTTTTTGCTTGTGTCCATCTTTAACACCTGCTGAAATAATACCCAGTCAATCAATCAAATAACCAAAAATTTTTTTGTACAGAATCTTCTCTTTTTAACGCCAGACATATAGCATAATCTAAACGCTATTATATACCTGAGTTACAGAATTTTAAAGTCATCTATTGGAAAACTTATAAATTTCTTTTTACTAAAACTCAATTACGGCTAAGTGTCTTTAATAAAGCTTACTTAAAACACTTTTCAACTAAAAACATTAAATTGCAATCCAATTGTAATAATTATTCTGGAATTTGCTATAAATTTTGGGCACTTTAAGAAACAAAATTTGGCATCTTTAAAATTCCTTCTAAACGAAATTTAATTAAATGCACAGCATATAAATACAAGTGAAACTAGCCACACGCAGTCCGAAATTGCAGACAAATGTGAAAACTTTTAATTTTAATTACACACACATTAAATTAGAACAATGGACGGCAACAACAGCTGGTTTGCTGACATTCAACAGTGGCAAATTGATCAATAAAAAATTTTAGACACTCGTGAGCCAGTGCCAAAGATGTGGCTGCCATGCATGTGTGTGTGGCAAACGTTTGAGAACCATTCTGTGTGTCCTAACTGCTAACGTAAATGCTCATAACCGCAAATATTGGCGTGAATTTAGGCAGAAGACAAGCTCACACGCATACATACATAGACGCATATATAATTGCATCAAAAAATGACACTCATTAGATTTGACCTTCTTAAAAGTAATTTAAAGTGACCCTCAAATGTTTAATAGCCAGTCCGGTATGTATGTATAAGCATGTGTGTGTGTGTGTGTGTGTGTGTGTGTATTTATTGTAATTTCTCAATTTAGCAAAGTGCAAGCAATGACAACCAAACCAAATCAGAAACTTTCAAGCAACATTTTTGTTATATACAAATTTATACAAAGTATTAATATACAAATGTACACCTACAAATACATACATACAATATTGTTGAATGTGGCTCGTAAATTTCCACAGCATTACGTTATTGTGCACCGAAATCTAACCACTTTCCTTGCTTTCCTCTCGTAAGTGTACTTTCATGCGAGCGCATAGTTACGCATACGACATGGTGTATCCAAAGTGACTTATGTTACCTACGGTCAACTAGTTAGACTTTTAATCTGTCCACTGGTATTTAAACTACGGCTAAGTCTCATCTCAACTGACATTTATGGTTTTCGGCCAAGTGTCAAAATGTTGTCAGAAGTTACACTGTAATTGTTGTTGCCTCCACTGTTATTCAACTTCGTAGCACAAGGGACTATAGCAATGCTTTACACGCTTTTGTTGTTGCTGTTGCTGTTGCTTGGCATGCCAAAGCATAAGTGTTGGTAATTTATTTTAACACAAGGTAGACGGGTTGTAGAAAGATGACCCTCGCTTTTGCGAAAAGAGTACCTAAGTGAAGCGGTCCTTGCGTCCTTACCATATGTATGTATGTGTGTATATGATGCTGAGTGCAAATGTGTTTGAGCGTAACTGCTTTTAGTCTGTGCACGTCAAAATTCAAACCCTTTAAATGACCAAGGCAAACACAAAGACCCACCCTGTAAACAAACTCTGTGTGCTACAGCCGTTACTCTCAGTATTGCCTTTCCTTCATGCCGGCGGAAGTGTAACTGTGATTAACACTGTAATACACAATTAGTTGCATGGAAGCATGAAGTCATATATATATGTGTGTGTGTTTACATGTGAGCTTCCCTCTTGGGAAATGATAAGGGTCGGTAAATTGAGTTAGTACAGACCAGAAAATAAAAAGAGATAATTGTGTCAAAAATTACAAAATTATTATAAAATAAATCAAAGTAACAATATGATATGAATTTCTGCTAAAAAAATAATCGGTAGCACAGCCTCTAACTCGTTTCTAAAATTTGAAAGTGATAATGGCAATATTAAAGTCGGGCATGCTGAGTAAATATCTTAACCTCAGTTAGTATAATCCAAGTTAATATATGCTGAAACTTAACTAACCTAATTTAGTTATCCGATTGGGCAGTTACATATTTATTACTTTGAGTTGTCATGTTTTTATTACATACTTAATAAAAATAGAGCTCTTTCAGCAGTAATGATCTATTATAAGAAAGAGATTATTTCTGTGTTATTCTCACATCCATACCAAAGTAAATTTATTATTCAATATTATCAATACATTTCTGAAAAACTTAGAAGTTAATTTTTATCTTGTCACTATACCAGAAAGTTGTTAGATTTTCCCGTTTGATATATGTATGCATTGTCAACAAACTTCTGTGTGTGAATACTCCAGAAAATCAAATATCAGGTATTGGTATGCTAAGTTTAGACATGGTGAACACTGAAGACAGCGAACACAGTGAAAATTTTGAAACAAAAGAGGTTGTTACCGACGAAAACATCAAACAAATCCGCAAAAAAATTTTCGATGACCGCAAAAAGAAGTTTTTCGGAATAGCTCTAAAGATATTAACTAAACGTGTAGATCATATCATTCACGAATACAGGTATTTGGTTATGAAACAGCTCTGTGCAAAGTGGATGGCAGCCGAGCTCACGTTGACCAAAAACAACGACGAGTTGATGATTCGGAGCAATGACAATGGACGAAACATGGCTCCATAATTTAACGCCGAAGTCCAGTCGATGGTAATCCGAGTGAACAATGAACCCGCTCCAAGGCGTGGAAAAACGTAACAATCAGCTGGAAAGATTATGGTGACTAAATTTTGAAATGCGCTTGGAATAATTTTTATTGACTACCTTGAAAAAGGGAAGACCATATACAGCGACTACTACATAGCGAACTATTATATTGGACCGTTTGAAGGACGAAAAACGGCCGCATTTGCAGAAAAAGAAAGTATTTCATCTAGACAATGAACCATCTAGACAATGAACCATGTCAGAGGTCAGTGAAAACGACATAAATCTACGAATTTGGTTTCTAATTGCCTCTGCAGCCACCTCACATCTCAAAAGAATGTTCGCTGGGAAGAAATTTTCGTCGAATAAAGGTGTGATCACTGAAACTTACTCCAATTTTGAAGCAAACAACGAATCGTACTACAAAAATGGTATCAAAAAGTTGGAGGGTGTGTTGAATAATAAAAGGTTATAAAAAGATCTTCATCATGATTTTTATCCGTCGGCTGGTATTGCAGCTATATGCTATAGAGGACCGATATCGGCCGTTCCGAAAAATATGTGCCAAGCTTTGCGAAGCCATTTTGTCAAATAAAAAGATTTACTATACCTTTCCGGCAAATTAGCAGCTTTTGAGAAGAAAAGGACGTGTGCGAAATTTCGCATCATTATCTCAAAAACTGAGGCACTAGTTCAGGTATACAAGGTGCGTTCCAAAGTGAACAGGACTTTTTGAATCTAGCGCCCCCTGGTGGCGCCATCTACATGTCGACTGGTGCGTTAGAATCTGTTATCTTTATCGATTGTCTAGTGAGAATCTTTCAGTGAGCTCTTTCAGTGGTGCGGTTTTAATGTCATCTATTTTTGTAAAAAATACGACCTTTGAAGATTATCTTTATTTATGAAAATTAAAAAAAAAGTCAAACGAAGTCATGTCTGGAGAATATAATGGCCAATCTCATAAAAAAAGTCTAAATTGGACTCTATAAAGCTAAAAAATTTTAAAATTCTATGTATTTTCTTGGCACATCTTATATACTATATATCCTTAGTAAACGAGATTTTTCCTTCGAACTGGGCAAAAAATAGTAAGACTTTTTAATTTAAGAAATATTTTTTTCAAAGTTGGTATGACTGTCCATAACATCTGTACCAAATGTGAGATTAAAATAACTGATATTTAGTATATGATTGCCCTTCTGATGTACATTAAGTGCTTTTGGCGAATTTTACGATGAGTAAAATTATTCAACAAAGAAATTCCATTAAATTTTGTGTGTGGAATCAAATTTGGAATTGATGGTGAAACGTTCATAATGTTGGAAAAGACCTTCGGTGATAATTTTTTGTCTGTTTTTGATTGGTACAAATTATTCAAAGAGGGTCAAGGACGCGATGACGACGAATCAGGTCCATGACGGCCAACAACATCAACTGATGCTCAACACGTCAATGAAATAAAGGAATTGGTACTTGAGAATCAAGAACTAACAGTCACAGATCTTATTGGCACCGTTGAAATATCAAAAGGATCTGTGAAAATCATTTTGGAAGATAATTTGGGCCTAAGAAATGTCAAAATCACCAAATTTTTTCGAAAAACATCGTCGCTGTAACATCCGTGAAATAATGTTTTCCATCTGCCGGGATATAATGAAATGGATTATTACTGGCGAAGAATCTTGCATCTATCCTTACGACTCGAACACAGAGGCAGTCAAAAATCAAAAATCAAGATTAGGGACAATTCTTGAATATTCTTCAATATATTTAGTATCCCCAAGTTTCCTACTTGGTTGCTTTAAACACCCTTTCATTATATTTTTTGTGTTGCACATAATTGCCTGCGGGTGGTACACTACATGCCTACACAGCCTTACCTACAAACATACAAACACACATACATATACATACTTATGACTGCGTGCATGTGACAATCGCCCAGCCGAGCAAGCAAACACGCCAGTTCTCATCTCTCACAAACGAAATCTTCAAATCATTTTCCTTTCACTCACTTATCACACGTCAACCCACTAACTACTGGCTAACTAACCAGTTCAACAGTCGAATGAGAAGCTTTGCACAGGCACATACACCGACAAGCCGCCTACTCGTATATGAGGCGGTGGCCTTTGTTTTCATGCCACTTTCTTTTCGCACAATGCCATTATTTGGGGTGGAATGCATAATATGGCGTGTCCACAGCGACAATTTTCTGCTACCAGCGTCTATGTGTGTATGTATGTTAAACGCCTCTTTGGTTTTTTTTCCACACCCGCCATACAGTGTCATTGCGTAAGGTTTAATTGACCCCAGATTCATAACTGCCTGCTCAACGATGCTGAAAACATCGTGTTGACCCTGATTTCATGAGTCAGCAGCAAATGGTGCCGAAAGTCACAGCAACATCAGTCAGTTGGCAAAATACGCCAGCAAGCAGTCACTGTACAAGCCAAGCCAAGAGAGAGCCGAGAGTAGGGCAATCTGTGCGGCAAGCAGCCAGTTAGTCATTCCGTTAACGCGACAAAGGCGTTGAAGCGTGTTAAATGTTTCCTTGTTTCGGAGGACGGTATTTATTATTTCTTTGCCTTCGTGCGTTTGTTTGTTGGCGTATGTTTGTATGTTTAGTCGCTACTTTTCTTTGCGTTTTGGTCGCCTCTTTAACAGCTGTCAGCTGCTTTAGTTTACTGCTGACACACGCACAGCTTTTTAAGTACATAGTTTTCACCTTGCCTACTTTTGGGCGCATTAAGTGTTTAAGCTCAGTAGCTGCTAATGACTTTAATCCACGCCCAAGTAATCTAACCATGCACAAGAAAACAATTAAAAAATTCTTTCATTTGACGCCAAGCAAGCCGAACAATTTAGTCAACCCTCTGCGCGCCAAGGTGAAGAGTTGAAAATGTAATAAAATTTTGCCTAAATTTATGCAACCACGCGCACTAAATCTTGTTTAAAATGTGGCACAGTATTTTCAGCACTGAAAATGGTTTTACAGCCTCGCAAATTACTTTAAAAACTCGCATTTTCTTCCGATAAAGTATTCGTCTTAAAGACCACATTTTCTGCTCTAGCATTTTATTGCAAAGCATACGTTTAGGCGCGTGGTACCTCAGTGAGTATAAAAATTTAATTTTCTATTTTTTTTTTTATAGAGACTTGCTCAAATTCTTTCAATTTCGCCACGAATGTAAGTGCATTGCCAAAAGTTAAGATGCTAATATCCACAATGCCCTACAGATACTATAATGAAATTACTCGCAATTTACACCAGCCACCGTTGGTCGACAATGGCGCACAAAGGTGTATTTACCGCGTCGGTTGCTCAGACTGGCAGTTATTCTAAGCGATAACGATCCATCTTCCGGCCACGAACAATTCAGTTCGCCATTCGTAGCGTAGCCGTCTCAGGTTTAGCAGGAAAATTAAACATCACAAGCAGAAAATTTATGATGCCAGTCGGCGGAAGGTGATAGACGCGTCTATGCGCTATTGTACGTGGGAAAAGGGAAATGCGGCTATGCGTTTACCGAAGGAAATATGGTGTTGGGCAGCATAATTTGTGAATATCGTAGCATATGGGGCAGGTTAAGAATATGTATGTCGGTCTGAAGCAGACAGTGGCATTAAGAAAATTTTCTAGTAAATATCTTTATTGAGGCGATTGATTTGAAAGTCTCCCAAGGCTAATAATAATCACTAAATGGCAGTCTTCTTGATCTTCAAAATATATGGTATAAAGCTGTACTTGGTGTGGGTCTTCGATGCAATATTGAATACCAGTAGCTTAAATGTAGGCAACATTTTGTTTTTGAAAGGCTTATATTTCTCTTAGTTGTTCTCAGCATACTTTTTTGAGCACTTGCAGATCCAAATATTTTTCCCCTAATTTTTTTACAATGATAATAAAAGCTTAAAATTATTTTATATAAACATTTCCCATAAATTCACCACTGTTCCGTCTGTTCGAATTCTTCATTCCAACAAAAATGCCGCGGCGAAAATTATACTTTTATGAAGACAGGTAAATTTGGTGCATTTTACTTGATTTAAGAATTAGAAAATTAATTATAGTATAGTGAAAATAGTTAGCAATATAAAACAGTAAAATATATATTAACAAAAATATTAACCGAAAAATAATATATCCACCTCTTTTGATGGATTAGATACACCTAAAAAATGTTATTTTCGTTGATTTATATAAACTAAAAGAACCAAAATAATATTAAATATAAATTCCAAACCTCAAAGTTATCTGATCTGATCTGAGTGTTTTTTATTATTATTATTATTTTTTTTATAACTTAGTAAGAAGTAATGAGGAACTGTTTTTGAAAGGGTATCAATATTTTCTAGGCCTACATAACTTCACTCATAGCCATAATCCATTTAGGATTACAGGTGGATGAGACTCAGATATTACACGAGTTTTTGGGATTCTATGGAGTAACCTTAACCAAATGAGAAACACAATCAAAAATTTATTTTTGGACTCTCGTACATAGCCGATGAAGAACGATCACTCTTATGCAAATCACACTACAGAAGTCATGTGCAAAACGGTAAATCGAAAGTACAAAAAGTTCTTATTTACAATCGATAGAAGAGACGGTAGGAACATGATGGGAATACTCTGATGGCGACACAAGCCCGCAGGATGGGCTGACAGATCTAGAAGACTTGCTGATGTCTAAAGCAGGGCACCAGTGAAACAATAGAGCATCTCTTGTGCACTTGTCCCGCATTTGCAAGACTACGCTCAAGGTATGATATAGATGAGATATTGCTAGTGAGGCCGCAGAGTCTTTTAAAATTCGCATCAAGCGCTGGCATCATAAAGGATGACTACTTCTTTTGAACCTAGCAACTGAACTCCATCTGGTATCGCAAAGGACCAAAACTGGTCTATGCGTGGCTTATTGGCCTATCAGATTAATCTAACCTAACCAAATCACTTCAGACTGGGAACGAGTTTTTTCTTTGTGCTCTTGCGTTTTGGCACTGGATCCATCAAACTAGAGCGAGTTTAGCAATAGGGGGAACGTTAGAGGCCTATTAAATCTCAGCGAGGTTCATCCCGCCGCGATTATAGGGGTTCTAACTGTATTCTTTCCTATAGATACTCATGCGGTGAGGATAAAAATTATGTCGGATGTCAACTGAAAAAGTTGCAAGGAGTAAGACGTAATGGAACCAGATACCGGAATAGATTTTAGCCGTCACAAGAAGATTTTGTGACAGGGGGTTCTGTTTATCCAAAACTAGTTGGCATCATAAAGAACAGGCATTCTCTCAACTATCCAAGTGGGATCCTTTGTGCCTCCTCCCACAATAAACAGCGAATTTCGAACTTAAATAACATAATCCAACTCCTATAAACCACTTTAACCTAACCTTCGGTTCAAAGCTTTGGGATAGAGTTAAATATTAGGTTGTCAAAAAAGTCTTGCGGTATTTTCGCTAGTTGGCGCTGAAAGCGCGTAGTTCTAGTTTTATTCGTCGCATCGGGTCATGCTATACCTTCTTGGAAAGCTCATTTCACGCGCTAACACGTGTTTGGTTGATTGTCGTTTCTTTTAAGTCGTTCGTGAGTTATAGCGTCGCAAACATGGAGCAAAATAAAGAGAAAATACGGCATATTTTACAGTATTACTACGATAAAGGCAAAAAGGCCTCTCAAGCCGCCAATAAAATTTGTGCAGTTTATGGACCCGATACAGTTTCCATTTCCACCGCACAACGATGGTTTCAACGTTTTCATTCTGGTGTAGAGGTGGTCAAAGATGCGCCACGCTCCGGAGGGCCTGTCGTCGAAAATTGCGATAAAATCGCTGAATTGGTCGAAAGAGACCGGCATAGTAGTCATCAAACCGTTATAAACCATTTGAAGAAGCTTGGAGTCTTTAAGAAGCTCAATGTATGGGTGACACACGAATTGATTCAATAAAAATACCGCAAGACTTTTTTGGAAACCTAATATCTAGGCCTTAAAGTTTTCACAGGCTCTAAGCAGGACATTTCTGCTACACTTAAATCATTTTCGTCGATTCATGTATCTATTTAAGAACACTAAAGTCGTTTTTTTTCAAATATATGATTAGAATTAGTTTGCACTCAACCACTTTGAATCAACAAAAAAAAAATTGAAAGCCAATAGTAAATTCAAGCGAAAAATAAACACTTTGGTACTGGAACATCGACAAACAGAAAGTTTTGTAGACAGACAAAAAACTTGCACAGAGAGCCGCCGAAATTTCGGTTATCAAACAAGTGAGACCACTTGTGAAAGTAACAGACTTACTTGAAATGTTGATAGCACAAACCCAACCAGGCAGAAGTCACTGGCCTAGAAAGCGACTCGAAAACAACGACACTGCAACGAAGCCTCACGATAGCGTTGCACCAAGAAAAAGCAAGTAAACTGAATGCCGGTCGGCGTGAAAGCCTTGCGCGGAAGCTCAACTTATTAAACGCGTCGCAAATGAACTCGACGACACTAAACTTGACACGGTTCGTCCTGCAAGAATGAGCCACCGCACGGCCAAAGTGTAAAACACAGTTGCTCAACTGTGGCGACCAAAAGAAGTTAAAGTGAAATCAAAACAAACAAAACGACAACAACACATGCGTGGCCATAGTTGGGGCAGCCGGAAAATAAAACAACCCAAAATTTAAACGAAAAAGACAAAAGAAATTACGAGTTTCAATTTAGAGTTAAAATTTATTATATCCATTAAGCAAATGGGTTTTGGAAACTTGTCGCTCGCCTCGGCCTAACGGCGGCGCGCATCTTCACAAACTGTCGCCGCTCGTTATACACTCAAAGCAATGATTTTATTTGTACACATACACACACACACATACTTGTATGTACATCTCATGTTTGTTTGAAGATGTTGGCAGCTGTTTGCTTGTTTTCTGGTTGGAACTGCTGCTCTTAGCTTGGCCAGTCGTGTTTTGTGCTGGCCCTGTCTAGTCTTGACTTTTCGGCACTTCACTGAGTGGGTGGAAGAGATTTTGCTGGTTCGCTTGTTTGCGGTTTATGCCGAGTAAACATGCGTCAGCTTGTCTACAATTGCAATGATAACAACAATATTGCAACAATAACCAGAAACTACGTGTATAATATATAGTTTGAGTAACACAACTGTTATAAAGTCTAAGAAAAAGGGATGGATTTGGAAAAATGGAGAGAACGAGTTTTCCAGCTGGATCGGATCAAAAAGTGCCTGTTTATGAAGGAATTTCTGAATATTTTATAAAAATAGCGATATAGTAGTCTTGCTATTCGACAAACCTACCTATTTTTCGTGCTGCTTAACTGTTGAATATACCTTGATATTATCTGACAAGTGATGATTCCTGTAAATTCGATGACGATTTGAAAAGTTTGTGCATTTTATGACAAGTTTCTCATAGTATGTAGAAGCGTTTTGGTTGAGTGCCATTAAAAGCTTAACCGAACGGAACTGACGACACCGACCCATAGACCAAGACCTAAGACTAAGGTTATCAGCTCTGACGCTACGTATGTAATTTAATACTTTTTAATACAGTAACTAGTATTTTAAGTTCCTTTGTGGCAATAAGTTACCAAAAATATCAAAAAGATCCATAAATTTATTTTTGGACGAAATTAGTTGAAACACCTAAAACTCCTAGGAAATCAATATTTGAATATTTCATGTGGATGTTTAGCTCGTTGGCCGGTATGGCCGCCAGTATGCCGGTGCAAGCCTTTTGAATGGCCTCTTCATCTGCATAACGCTTTCTTTTCATGGGCAGATGTATTTTTCCGAAAAGGAGGAAGTTGCACGGTGCCATATCAGGTGAATACGGGGAGTGGTTAATGGATAAATGTGATTTTTGGTCAAATAATCGATCACAACCGTCGAATCGAATGTTGGATTCTGAGCAATTTTTGGTCGTCAATCAATTCGTGCGGAACAAACCTTGCACACACCTTTCGTAAGCCAAAATATTCGGTCAATAAATCGATATTTTGAGGATGTTCAATTCCATTTCCATGAATTTCAGTAAAGATTTCGACTGATTTTTGATGAATTCTCGCACAGTTTCGATGGAATTTCCGGTGATCACAGATTTTGATTGGCCCACATGTTGATCGTCATTTATGTCCTCACGAACACTTTGAAAACGTTGAAACCACTCGCGCACTCTGCTACGGGATAGGCAATCATCGCCATATACTTTTTGCATCAATTGAAACGTTTCGGTAAAAGTTTTATCAATTTTAAAACAATATTTAACGTTGGCTCTTTGTTTGAAGCTCATTTTCGCACCGATAACACAAACATACTGAGACTTAAAACGCACTTCACTTCCAATCAATGAAATGTCATTAAATTCTCACTGGACAATCGATAAAGATCGACTAGATTCAAAAAGTCCTGTTTCCTTTGTATTGTATGGCACTATTGAAAGGCCAGAAACAGTCCCATTTGAAGAGAAAGAAAATTATCCGTCTTACAAAGAAATTAAAAAGATGATCGAACTGCAACCGTATTTTCAAAAGCTGTCCCTAGTGACTTTTCTCTTCTTCTTAAACCTCAAGACAATATTTACATACTTAAAAATAACAACAATAATAGATCTAAATGTCATACATTATTGTATTTTTCGCAATAAAAGACTTCCAGTGGGATATAAGGTGGGGGTATATAATGTTTTTTTCCCAGTATACACCCTGATCAAATTTGACCTGGACTGACAAAACCCACCATTTTTAAGAATTTTAATAAAAATCTATATTATCGCCTTGGAAATAAGCTTCTTGTTATAAGCTTTGACTGGGATGGTGGTCACTGTCTTACACCTTTGGAGTTTTTCGCTTTCGACTCATTTCGTTAGAGTTTTGGACAGTTTCGACGTCATACTCATAACTCACACCTTGTCACCAGTAATGATGTGTTGGATGAATATATGATCCTCAGCTACGTTGTCAAGCATCTATGTTATGACCTCTTTACGACGTTTTTCCAAAATAATCTGGTCTTTAGTATGAGTCTAGCATTGTTACGCTTAATACCCAAACCATTTCCCAGAATTTGTTGAGTCGGTCCTTAAGAAATGTTGAGAACCACTGCCATCTCTCTAATTTCAACATAAAGGTTATTAAGCACTGCTTCTTTAACTTTTTCGATGATTTTGTACTTAACAGGGGTGGATCGCTTGAAGGAAGCTTTCGATGACTTCTCGACCTTCACTGCACGCTTTGTACCCCCTAAATTGTGTTCATGATAAAGTATATTTTACAAATTGTTTATGAAACCTTTTCCATGATTCCGTGATTCCGTAGGCATGGTATATTGTAAACAAAAAAATTTAAGAAGACAATACGTTAAAGGTCGTTTAGCATCAAAGAATCTCAACCTATCCAAGCAGTTATTTTTCCAGTACTACAGCATATTACCTAATACCATAAACAAAGGAATGATGTTATGCTATTTAGCTAACCAAAATCCCACTCTACATCTATACCCATGAAACTAATCTCTGCAGCAAATTTTTAAAAATTAGCAACTTCATATTTGTAATACAGTACGGCGACAGCTGTCCACTCCAACAGCAGCAGAAACAGAACCAACAGCAACCGCAATGGTAACATCCACATCAAATGAAACATTTTTCAATTACACTGCCCCACAATAAAATTCGTAATTCATTTCGCTGGCATATGCCACACATGTGGGCGCCTGCCATGCAACTGTCAAAATATACTTTGCCATTACAAATGTGGCCGTGCCAAGGCTGGACATGCAACCGCAATGAAAGCTTTTTAAAAAATTGAAAATTAAACCATTTCTTGATGACAATTGCTTAGTAGACAAGGAACAGCGCACAAAAGGATTTGTGAGTGTTGGTGCACGTTTGAGAGAGATAGAGGAGGGTAAGTGGAGCACCTCCAGCATTTGTCGGCAGCACGTGCATGTCATTGCTGACAGTGTTATTGCCATCAGAAAACCACTGTTGTTACAAGCAGAGCTATTTAGTAATTGTTGCTGGGCTTGTTATTTTGATTGCGCCTCTGAATAGTGTACCAGCTGGCGGAAAGTGGCAACCAACGAAGCAGAGAAAATTGACTTTGGTCATAATTAATAAAAGTATTTTCATGAAATGTCATTGTCGGATACAAAAAACTGTATTTGAAGAAATTAATATTATTGCTTATATTATTATTGATATTGTTGAAGTTTGGAGATGTAGTGTAAACAGGGGAAGCAAGATGTTTTAGTTAAGTAATTAAAAGATAAGAGAGGAGAGAAAACTATCTGTGGCTTATCTTTTTGTATGAAATATAAGACATTTATTGATCAAATTTCACGGTTTCAAAAAAAGTTTAATTGGATTCTTAAGACCCAATCGAAGAACATTAATAACATCAGGGATGGAGTTCTAGATAATGGAGTATGTGAAACGGCCTAATGATGAATTGATTTTTGAGGAGAGGTGTAACAAAGCACCTTAAAAGACTTTGTGAGTTTAGACCTGTATGATTTATTGGACGTGAGAAAGCTGTCGACCTGATAGATAAAACAATTACTCACTCCGGTTGACCAGTCAAGCCATCGAACCTGTTTCGAAAAATGGAAAAACTACCTTAACAGACGTAAAACTAATGACCATCGTTTTCTAGGATATACATGGCGTGATCTACTTCTTCTTCTTCTTCTTAATTGGCGTTGACACCGCTTACGCGTTTATAGACTAGTCATGGCCATGACATGGCGTGATCTACACGTCCACTATTTCTGATGGGTTAGCGGTGAAGTGTAAAGATTTAAAAGGATAATATGTCGAGCAATAAGTCGCCCATTTTTTTCAAAATCTTTCCTCTCATTTGAAAGTTCACGCTTTCAACCTGTTGATAAGCAGAAATATCCAGGGCTTATCCTTGAAGCTATTGGAAAGATGAAGGGACTACCACCAAAAGTGATTTCAGATCTAGGAACCTACTGAATTTATCTGATAGAGGATGCTCGAAAAGGGTACTATCTATAAAAAGCTGGAAGATGCCTTAAAAGACGCACTCTCCGCAAGCACTTAATATCGTTTTACACACAGCACCCGTGGATATTGCCTGCAGGTTCATTGCTCTAAAGGTCGCTGTAAGATTCAGAGAATCTGAGTATATAAAAGGGTTCAAATAGGAATAGGATGAAATTCACACCTCCTTCAACTGCATCTCTGAAATTTAGGACCACAGGCTAGTAGTTGGAAGAAGTCAGTGTAGAAGGGCGGCACTGAGCTTTTTCACGGATAGGTCGAGATTAGAGAGACGGTTAGAGAAAAAATTTTCTGTAAGTCAACCAGTTCTGTTTGAAGAACACTACTTCTACTGCTACCTTAATGGCTGCCAGTTCTATCTGAAAAACACTACACTAGTTCAGTATCCTAAATTTAAGGTTGACGAACTCTGTAATTAAGGCTACCGAAATACTGTAATGTACTTCGGACAGAACTGACAGCAATTAAGATAGGTATTTCTCCGAAGTGCAGCCTCTTTCAGGGAGGTGTGTATTCACTTCGACAGCAGAGGGGCAACACTAGCGCAGAGGGAGTTCTCGACTGGCTAGTGTACAACGCAGCAAATCTACTGAACTATTTGCCCTTAGCTAACAAACTTCATCTTACCGCAATCGTAGAAGTTCTTAGTGAGTATTTACCATAGACATTCGGCGGTAAGAATACAAACCTTGTCGAATGCTAGTTGTGAAATTTTATATGAAAGAAGGTTCTGTTTCATTGCCCAAGTTTGTCAAGTGAGATTCCTGTTAGAATTGACGTCTGAACCTAACTTCAACCTCTAACTTATCGGATGTCGTCGTATATTTAAAAATTAAGGTATTTTTAAAAGTTTGGCGATCGGAGAACTTTACTCGGAGGTGTTTCATAGTCATTTATAATCAAAAGTATTATATTTCACCGACTTTCATTGTGATTCAGAGCAAATCTTCAGAGGAGCACAGTAAATGCGTAACATACAACAATTATACAATCATAGAACTGAAAACTACTCTTATCTTCATTTCAAATAAAATGGCATAAAAACTTAGCAACACCAAGCGCAACTGCTTAGGAACACCATGTGGTATACGTAACCCTCGAACCCAGTTAAATGCGCATCAAGAGCAATGAAACCATTAAAAGTCAAAGACTGACAATTCATTAATGCACGTGCAAGCGTATAGTGGAAAAGTCGATAGCACATTTGATGGCATCGTTGCAAGCAGGTGAAATGTGTGCGAAAGTGTAATGAAAAAGTAAAACTTGCCAAATGCAAATGAGTTGCATGAATCAACTTGGCGTGTGGTTGTGTGCGAGGATATTTGTGGAAAGACGTTAGAAATGGCAGATGAAAATTGAGAGTAATGCGTTGGAATGACAACTAACGCGACAGCGATGTGTTCACTTTATCGACTTTTCATCACCTCTCAAGTTGTTACAGCCACCATTCATTCTCATCCAATTCAATATAGCATTAATGAATTCCTGCCAGTTACGGCTAAGTAGTGCTGAGCTATGCAAAAGAAAATACCAACGACTCTTCAGCTGCTGCACTTTTGTCCCCATTAACATACGAGCAAGTTCGTGGTTCGACGGAAATTTCGTGGCTTGACATCTCAAAGCCGCAGCAGTGAAAATGTATGCTAAGCATTTGTGTATTTGTTGGCTTGTGGGTATGTTTTAGCCCAGTTACAGTTATATAATATCGCTGGTTTTAGCAGCGATAAAGTTGAAATTGTCAGTTCGTAGGTGTTTGTTGCTGTGAATATTAATGAAAAGATCAAACATGTGCGCAACTTTCGCTCTACCTCTTCTTGCCCCTGCTTCTAGTGAATTTGTGAATGGTTGGTGATGCCTTTTGAGCAAAGCGTAAGAAAGTGTAAAGCTGTTATGACATTAAAACCATTGACATTTTCCAGATCTGAGTGTAAGTATTTTTCGATAAACATATGTATTAAGTATATGTCCTGCTATAAGTTCTGTTACAAGTTCAGGCAACAATAAACATGAAACTATGGTAAATTTGTAATTTTATTCATAAGGCATATATTAAATGACCTTTTCCTTCATACATGTCCTCAAACCGGTCGACGACTGATCAATAGCAGCACGTACAATTTCTATTAGTATTGACGAAGCTGCTCGAAACAATGTTTTTTTAAGACTCTTCAAATTTCTGTGCGGTATTCAAAGGTCATGTCCTCTATCTCTGGCCACAAACTGTAGCAAAATGGATTCAAATCTGGACTTCCAGGAGGACAATCATCTGCTGCTGTGAAACCAAGAATATTGTTTTAAAGCTACACTGGAACGTTTTTGCTTTGTGGACTGGAGCAGAATCTTGCTGGTAGATATAATGCCTTCCATTAAAGAAAGTACTACTGAACTTATTTATCATGCCTTCTAGCACATCCTTGTTAATAACTTCTTCAATAGAAAAAGTTTATTCATCTGATGCTTTCATGTCCGTTGATCATGTACCACTGAAGAAGCATCTGTTGAGCCTAATTTGCCTCAAACTTCTTGTTAGAAAATAAACAGTCGACCATTGGTAGAATTTTGTTTTGACATTTTATCGAATGCGTCTTGGCATTGATCTTTAGACTTTACATATCACCGAAGTTTTCTCTCAATAAATCCATTTATTGATACGATGTGTGGTAAGTGGCATCATCTTGTCGAAACTTGGATCACAGCTTAAATTTCAGGCCTCAAATAATCGTTTTTGAAGATATATGGACCGATGATTCCACCAGCCCACAAACCACATGGAACCGTTACTTTTTCTGAATGAAATGGAAATTCTTCAGAACGCTCTTTCTCCCAAATGTGCCAATTTTGCTTATTTACATACTCATTGATCCAAAAATGGGCTTCAACGCTAAACAAAATTTAGCTAGAAAACATCGCATCTTCTTGGAACTTTTCAAGAGCCCTTAGAGCGAAGCGATGTCGCTTGGGAAGGTTGAGCGGCTTCAATTTTTGCCCAAGCTGTGTTCTGAACGCTTTCAATTTATGATCTCGAGGCATATGAGGCTTATGAAATTCATGCCTTCCCATTTTCACACATGCGTGTTTTGGTAAGTTTGGTAGAATTGGCGGGGAGTCGTGGAATGGTAAATGGCAAACCCTTATGCGTTTTATTACTTCTTGAAAACCACATGTCCAAAAAACACCCTTTAAAAGCCGCTTCTCTACGACGAAACTTTAAATTTGGATGTGTACTGTCAACAATTGGACCGTCTGACGGAAGCAACCAGCTTTAGCTAATACATACAAAGGGAATTGGATTCCATCAAGACAACACCGAGCCACACACCTGGGTGAAAAACTGCGAAAGTGTCATGTGTAATACGGTAGATTAGAATTGGACAAAATTCCTGTTTGCACTTGATAGGTAAGACAGTAGGAAGATGATATCAAAACTAACGGGTCACTGCTTGGTGGCGACACACGCCCGTCAAATGGGGTGACAGATCGAGAAGACTGAGAAAGAATGGAGTATCCCTTGAGCATTTGTCCCGCATTGGCAAGACTACGCTGTAAGCTTCTGAGGTCCCATAGTATGATACACTGGAGAAGGTATGCTCTTGGAGAAGGACAAAGCTGTTCTATGCGTGTCTTATTGGTCTACCAGATTAGCCTAACCTATTGATATTGATTAAATTTTCCTCACAACTTTTATCATTTCGAAGCCAAATACGAAAACGATACAAAAAAAGGCTATAAATTATACCCAAGTACATACTTACATATCCGAAGAGCTGAAATTATGGAAAATGAATAACTAAATAATGAAATAACTCAATACAAATCAGCCTGAACTTGATATCGATCTAATATATATATAGTAAATAACTGGAAATCAAAATTTTTATTTTCCATCAATTAGAGATTTCAAAAGCACGTCAGCAGCATAAAGTTCGGAAGTCACTATGAAAATTCTATGTAAAAGTAGTAATACTAATAGTAACAATAATTGCCGCAATATCATTACAATTAACATTATTGCGATATGACGCGTCATCACTACCATATCTACTTAAAAATTCAATTAAGCAAAGAAAGAGTTAAAAATTTAATACCAGCATTAAAATGATTTAATTATTACGCAAAATGTAGAATATATTTATGACAAATGAAAGTGCCACGCACGCGCAACACAGAGGCTAAAGCAACACAAATAATGATAACAGCGATAATGGTAATGGAATGGTGTGGCGCACGCATCTACCAAAATATGAGGTTTAGGCCATGATTCTGGCACAGAGTCCGAGGCTGGCATGATAATTTTTAAAGTAGTTAGAAGAATGGTAGTCAATAATGAACTTGGACTGTATACAATAAATATTTCAAAGGCTTTCGCAAATTTTAAATTATATAAGCGGAAAATGAACTAAAAATAAGTAACTCCGATGTCACGCACCAATATAACTAAAATGTGCCTCATTTGGCGGGTGCAATAACCGCAAAGTCAGTACCAGTCAAAGCACCTGACAGCAATGAAAATAAAATAATACAAACAAAAAATCCATTGAAATTAAAAAACTTAAATAAATGTATGTATAGCATGTATGCGTACATGTGAGCGTAAGCCAGTGTTCATAAATACATAAACTGTTAATGAGCACCAGCATATGGAAGGGAGTTGAAAGTTTTTAATGCTAAAGGCAAAAAAAGGAAATAAAATCATAAAACCACTGCAGGCAGATAGCTGCGTATGTGTGTATGTATGTGTGTGTGTTTGTGCGGGAAAATAAATGATTGTGGCAAAAATATTTAAAATGTTAATTTTTAATAAGTCAACCAAATCAGAGGCAGTAATTGTCCGTCACTTGCTGTACAGTCTAGGACCTTAATTGCACCAAAGTTCAATCGAAATGAAATTTAAACTTTAATAAAGTCATTTCAATAAACCCTATTGTAGATATGTAACAATTTTAAAAGTATATGAACAGATATGAATATAACAGGTAAAGGTACTTTTCCAACAGCCTTTTTTTCACAGATCACGCGTGTTTGACATTTCATCATGGAAAGACTTACGCTGGAACAACGTTTACAAATCATTCAACTTTATTACGAAAATTCACATTTTGTAAAGAATCTGTTTCGCGTTCTTTGCTCAACTTATGGTCAACATAATCGCCCACTGAGCGTACTATTCGCAACACCATCACCCATTTTGAGACCCAGCATTCATTTTTGGATAATATTCGACTGAATAGAGCACGTCCAGCACACAGTGAAGAAAATAAAGCCGTAGCTAAGAGTGTACATGGAGACCGTGAAGAGTCGATTCGGGTCCGTTCGCAGCTTACAAAATACAGCTTAAGCAAGAACTGAAGTCGCTCAAGAACTTCCCAAGTAACATCGATTCGCTCTGTGGGTTATTGAAAAGTTTCAAGCAGATCCGAGTTTTCAAGCCAAATTTTGTTCAGCGAGGAGGCCCATTTCTTACTAAATTGGTATTTAAACAAATAAAATTTCCGCATTTTAGACGAAAAGCAACCTAAAGAGATTTCAGAGCTGTTATTTCATCCAGAAAAACAACGGTCCATATTTCTGCAAAAATGATGCCGGTCAGAACGTAACCGTCAATCGCGACCATTATCGCGCCATGATAACCGATAAACTGATGCCTGAAATTGAAGCCCGCGATCTCGATACATTTGCTTTCAAGAAGACGGCGCCACTTCCCCCACATCGTTAGATTTTTTCCTGCGGGGATATATAAAGTCTAAAGTTTATGCGGACAATCTAGCTTCGATTCAGGCCTTGGACCAAAACATCACACGTTGAAATGCTGGAACGAGTCATCGAGAATTGAACTCAACGGTTAGAGCATTTGAGACGAAGCCACGGCCAATATTTGAAAGAGATAATCTTAAATCTCTATTAAATTTGAAGTTTCTATGTTTTTTGTTTAAAAAAAGTATGAAAACTTGAAATAGATCACCTCTTAAAACATTATTATAAGTGTTTACAAAATTGTGACAAAAAATTTCTAATCATGAAAGTATATTTTCTTAGGCACGTAATGTAATGTTTTCTAGTTTAGGTTAGGGTATTGTGAACCTCCTCACCCTAATGAAAAGTCAAGCTAGTAGAAAAAGTTGGGGTAAAATTTAATGGGATATTCTAGTGTAGAAATTTTAAAAAATATCTTCGAGTGTCTGCTTCATCATGAAAACAAGGATTTGAGTTGCGCAAAATGTGTTAATCGATAGGGTCGCGAAGTCATGGAAAACTTGCCTCATCCGAATCGCCCATCCACCTTTGTTAATGATTAAAACATCGAAAAACTTAGAGAAACAGTTCTTTAAAATCATTGTGCTTTCATCCTGGAATTTACAAAGGATCTCAACATCTCTTATAGAACGCATGAACACGTTTGATTAGCGTGTCAATGCCAGATTCGTAGCAAAAGTCTTAATATTTTGGAATAACGAAGTTGAGTAGACGTCCCAAAAAAGTGTTTGAGAACGTAGCTGAGAACCCTGCAAACATCAAAGAATAGGGAAGAGACTTGGGTTTATAAATACGTTGCGGAAACCATTAATAGTCTGCCGAAAGGCTCCAAACCAACCGATTAAAAGTTCGGTAAAGGCACTGTAGGCCATCCCAGCAGAGGTTTATAACAGGTGCAGGTTGGATCAAATATTGGTTCGCTCAGGAGCCTACTTTGAAGGCGATAATATAGATTTGTATTAAAATGTATGAAAATGTAGTGCTTTTGTCAATCCGGGTTACACTTGAGATTTCAAATATATTCTATAAATATGGTAGCAAGAACATGGAACTAATTATAAGGTTGACATACAAAACTTATGAATGCCTCATGTTAGATAAATGATCGAAATAACAATATAGAAGTAACCAACTATTATAGATAGGAATATGTACAATCACTATTGCAGATAATATAAAAATAGTGTTCTCTAAAATATTAATTCAAACTAAAAATCTCTGTTCTAAAGGGAAACATGAAATATTTTATATACCTGTATGTACATATTACTTGTAAAAGCTTAGGAAATATCATAATAATCCTTCTTCTTAAGTTCTAAATACTGATTAATCATTTTATAGTACTTTGGAACGCCTTATCAAATAATTGCAAGAGTAATAAAGAAAGTACACAAAGTCATTATACAAGCTAAGAAATTAATCAAAACAAATTTCCGATATTTAATAAACCTGACCCCACATAGGGGTAGTTAAATGAGAGCAAAAATGCCAATAAGGTTTTGTAAACGACATCAGTTTTCATTGGTCAGAGGTTAATGTCGAAATAAATTAATTTTTAGAAACACATGCGGACGCTTTGCTGCATGAAAATACCGCTTTAATTTCAGTTATTTGCAACACAGCAATGTAAATTATCGCTTACCGCACAATTATATCAAATTGGCAACATTAAAAGCAACAACATGAATAATAACCACAATTCGAACAACAACAACAACCGCAATTTATACAGTGGAGCAATGCGCTGGTCATGAATACAAATATATATGCATATAGGCATGTATGTTTGTATGTATGTATGTGCATATTTGCGTATGAAGAAACCAAACAAATATTTTCTGCATGAATTAGGTTTATTAGCTTGCGTTTGCATGACTTTCACCATATTTTTTATACGCTGCAATAAATACTATCTGTGCGTGAAAAGATTTGACTTTCGCTGGGTGGCACTTAGCGATTGCAATTGAGGACAGATTTTTAAGTGCGTGTAGTACATATTACAATACACATATGTAAATTTTGCCCAGTATACAAAAATAGTTGATTTCGATTTAACAAAAAAATTAATAATACAAAAATTATTTAATTTACAAAAATGTTTGAAACTATTTCACAACAAGCCACAAAAATTATATAAAATTTTAATATTTCAATTTGTTAAAATATCTTTATTATTAATATAATATTTTTAAGAATAAATAAAAAAATTAATTTTTGTACTAATTTATTTTTATGATTATTATTTTTCAAGAAAATTAAAAAGTTGTTAACAAACAAAAACCGAACCGCCAGAAAACCCTTCATAAATAAATAAAGAGGTTTCTATACAAGAACATAATTTTGATCGTTCAGTTTGCATGGCAGCTATAGAATATATGATCTAATCAGGAAAATTTCTTTAGATTGTAGCCTTGCCTTGAATAACAATGCGTGCCAAAATTTGGGAAAATATCTCGTCAAACAAATAATTTTCTCATCCAAGAATGTGATTTTGATCGTTCAGTTTGTATGGCACCATAATGCCTTAATGGTCCGATATCAGCGGGTCTGATAGAATAGCAGCTTGTTGGGGAGGAAAGCACGTGTGCAAAATGTCCGGTCGATATCTCAAAAACTAATGGACTAACTAGTTCGCGTATACAGACAGATGGACGAAAGAACACTGGGACGGACATGGCTTAATCGACTAAACTGCTATCATGTTGATATGTTCAGGAGATAAAAATAAGAAAAAATGTTAACTTCGGTTCTAGCAACTGAAGCTATAATAGATTAAATTAGGTTGTAGGACTGATCTTGGCACAAAAGATGATGCAGAATCCCTCTTGAACAACTGTGATCTCTTCCTCTGTGATTCCCACTCTTAGGTATAGATCACCAGTCCGTTATAAATCGACGAAGCGCTTTTAACCTACCACAAAATTATTAACACAGCTGATAAAAATCCCAGTAACTTTACTAGTTAGCTGGACAGTTGAGGAGAAAGTGATAATTCAGCTTTACACATTTGCGTCCGGCAAACCGCATGTGCCCCTATTGGATAGTATTCTGTCAGAATGCCTACCATGGCGGCGAGTACTTCAGAGGACCTTCACTTTGCGCCAGAAAGATCTCACAGATGCACACGTTTTAGTTTTTAACCAGCGCTTTTCAAGCTGGTTCATATACCCAATGTTAGATCGCAAGAGAATTTCCGGCTTGTTGATCCTCTTATGAAATAGGAGTAAGGGTACACTCTCCAGCAAGGTCATCGGCTTTGCAGATTCCGTTGTGAACCGATACCCAAAATAATATTTGTCAGCTTGAATGGCAGCTGTATGATATAATATGATATCGGAGGTACCTAAAAGTGGGCACAGAGAAAAGGACGTGTCTAAAATTTCGGATCGATATCTCAAAAACTGTGATACTAGCTCTGCTTTCTGCAGACATGGCTAAATCGACTCAGCTGATCTCTTATATATATACTTTATAGGAATGCTAGCTACTTTAAACATTCTATACGAGAAAATGGACGATGAAGTTGGTGCTGGTTGGTGTACTGTCCAGAGTTAAGTTGTCGGACCACTGCAGTATATTTCAAGCTTAGTTTTTTGCTTTTGCGAAAGCCGCAATGCTTACCACCTATGCGCTTGCAGCCAAATCCAAAGGCGACACATGCCCGCAGGATGGTTCTGACAGATCGAAAAGACTGCAGGAAATGCCTAGAGCAGGGTACCAGGGAAACAATGGAGAATATCTTGTGCTCTTGTCCCGCATTGGCAAGACTACGCTGTAAGCATCTGTGGTCCCCAGGATGACTACTCCTCTTGGACCTAGCAACTAACCTCCATCTGGTATCGCAATGGACTAAACTGGTATATGCGTGCGTGGCTTATTGACCTCCTAGATTAAAAAAACTTAACCTTATAGGAACGCTTCATCCTGGGTGTTTAAAACTTCGCGACAAACTTAATATGCCTTGTTCAGAGTATGAGGAATTTTAAATATCAAAGATTTTTTACTTTAAAATAAACTATCTCAAAATACCTTAAAAATATCTTAAAGCATACCTAATTATGAAACTTGGAAAAAGTAAAGTTTTGAAAGAAGCCAAGCAAAAACACAAGCTATAAACATAATCGTTTCAATTTCCGTTATTATCGGACATACTATTACGAACGAGCGGTAGTATTAAGAACGCTTTACTATAAGCGCTTTCACATATGTGAACTCACACAAACACATTCATGCTCACATATATATAGACATATGTGTATTAGTAACCATTTGTAGCAATTCTGTTAGCAAATTGGTCACTTTCGTTAGTGGAGTTCATAAATTTTAAATTTCGCTAATTAAACACTTTCCATGTGTTGCAAATCGCTGTTGTCTACCATTGCTGTATGCCATATAAATCAAGCCCATGCCAATACATACAACTTTGTGTGTACCCATGTGTATGCGAGCATTCCGCTGTCAAGCAGCGCGAACCCAATTGCCTCGAAACGCCAATGCCGCGTGACCTCCCAGCGAGCGCGACAAGTGTGAACAAATTGACGCTGATAAGGCGCAACGGGCACGTACCAGCGAATGGCTGTGATACACATACACACAAATATACTTAATTATGTGTGTGTGCCTAAATGTTATGTTGGGGCATAAGCCTATAGCCACGGGCTGCATAGGCGCCTGTGCATATGTTAACGCGCATTAACTAATGTGCGTAACGGTAATTGTGTACACATTCGTATATGTATATGTATGTATATATGTGTCGGTGCGTGGAAGTGTGTCTACGCATTTGGTGTGAATTTATTAATGTGTTTCGCATTAAATTTAAGCGACCCTTGTAAATTTTAGCAATTATTATTGTTTTTTGCTGCACGTTTCGTGCATTCGTGTGCGCCTCGCTTGAAAATTCTGCGTGAGCATAATAAATTCATATGACTAGCGACGTCCCTGTAGGAATTTTCGTACTAACAATGACAATATCATCTTCTATGCTATATTCATAAATATTAAATATTTCTTCTGAATTGGATCTATGATCTTAGCTTCAGAAGTGGTATCTCTGTTCTCTTCTGCTACCGTTAGAAGATACCACATCAGATACTTTCTGCATTTAGACTATAGTAGGCCTTAGAGTTTTTGAAAAAAATTATAAATTGTGTCTGAGGCAACTTTGTTAGCACAAGCTATATGTAAATAATAGCGATAATGATATGCCAAAAGCCACGGGAGTTTCCTTGAGGGGTTCTATGCATTCATCATATTACACGCACACCACTTACGATAAATTCCTATCTATGGATGATTTCGGTGATAAAAAAATCACCTCAAATGAAGGGTATGAAAAGCAACTATTAAAGTTTATGAAATTAGCTTCCAAATCTTAACAAGTTATTAACCAAAATCAGAACATTCAAACTGTTCCAAACCTTCAATTTAAAGAATTTCTTTTTAACAGACTTATTGTAAATGATATACTTTTCATGTGCGGAATCGTTGCGAATGTTGGAAAAGGCTTACGGTGATTCAGTTTTATCAAAAGCACAAGCCTACGAATGCTATAAAGCTTTCAAAGACGGTCTAAAGATGGTTGAAGACATGTCTCGTTCTGGACGACCTTCGACATTTTTAAGTGATGAAAATAATAAAAAAGTGAAGGACATTGTGCTTGAAAATTGTCAGGCAAGTGTTAGAGAGATGACAAGAGAGCTTGACATCTGTCACGAGTCCATTCGAATGATTTTGGTGGTTATTTTAGGAATGAAACGCGTCCTTAAGTGACCCGTTGCGATAAAGCTGAATTTTTTTCAAAAATAGTAGTGTAAACACGTCTTTTTGGACATGCTTGATCGTACGAATTCCGATCCCATTTTCATGGAGAGCATTATAACTGCCGATAAGATATGGGTTTATGAGTTTGACATGCAAATAAGTCAACAATCCTCGGTTTGGAGGAAAAAAAACAACTCGAAACCAAAAAACAACGCCCCTAAAAAATCGAGGTGATTCTCATTGTATTTTTCGATATTCCTGGTTGGGTGCATCATGAATTTGTTCAGGAGGTACATATAGGCGCTCAATAAGGAACTTTTTTCATTCGAATTGAGGAGCTGCGTGAGGGATCGAAAACGGCCAAAATTGTGGAATAACAATTCTTGGATTTTATGCCATGATAATGCACCATCGCATCTAGGCATGAAGTGCTTTTGAAAACTGTTTCAAAGACTGAAAAAATCGTTGATATAAGGGTACTATATCTGGTGAGGATTACTTTGAAGGTGACAAAATAAATATTGATGAATAATTAAATATTTTGCGTTTTATTTACAATCCAGTCCATTGTATTACCGCTGAGAAGAAATAAAATTCAAATTAAACTAATTTTAATTGAATCTGAATTTTGAAGATTTTAATTACTTAAAAATTAAAAATAAATTATTTTTAAAGATTCACTTTACGGGAGAGATAGATATGTGTATACTCGCATGCTAAAACCAAAAATATCTAAAATGTCTTCTTAATAAATTTCAATTGTAGATCGTTATCTCGCTGCCCGAATCGAATTAAAAGACGTCTCGATTCGCCACTGGTCGCTATGCTGGAGTTCTGCTCAGATATAGAGTTAGCAGAGCATACGAGTATTAGCATCTCTTATGGATATATTCAACAATTTTTGTCAATCTTTCGAAAAGAAGTTTATCAATGGTAGACTCGTATCAAAAGACCTGAATCTTTTTCAAAAACGATATCGAATAGAGGTCGCAAAAAAGATGCTTAACAACATAGCTGAGGGCCATACATTAAAAGTGTTAATAAATATTGGTATTAAAATACGTGAAAATGTAGTATTTTTGTCAGTCCGGGTCAAATTTGATCAGATGGTATAAAAGCAATCAAAAAATTATACAGTTGAATTTCATACAAAGAAGTATATAAAGATCTCATCCATGAGTAACTAATATAATTTGATATGACAGTTGCTTGTTCTATTCGCCACTTCGCGAAATAGATAAACTCGCGCGTCTCCTTCACAAAGACAATACCAACGTTTTACGCTTCTGCAGCTTTTTCAATATTTATTTTCTCTTATGGAACATGTTTCCAGTAAGGGGTTTCCACATAATGCCTTTATCCCAGTACATACACACATATTTATAAATATGCACGCCGAGTTCAACAATTATTTATACAAATATGTATATATTTAATTTCATATAAGCACATGGTGAGCCAGCACCATTGTTTACGTGTTTATTTATTTATTTTTGTTTGCTTTGTGCGATTATTGTCACTAATTTAAGCGCCGCTGTGTGAGTGTTTGGCGGCATGTGTGTGCGTTAGTAATTAGTTGCCGCTTCTCATTATTGCTTAATTTTTTTCAGGCAGTGCAATAATTTGGAGTGTTTTTATGGTTGTTGTTGTTAGTGTTTATTTAAACAATTGCACGCGCGCAGCAATTATTCACAAATCGTGTGAAAAGCCTAATTTTGCTGTGTAAATGTGTGAGTGCGTGTGTTTGTTATTGCTTTTGTTATGCATAACTAATGTTAATTATCGCCACATTCTTAGCCAATAATTTGGCCAGCGGTGCTGAACCGTTAAATAAACTGCAATTATTATGAATTACAATTTATTATATTTAATAAATATATAAATAACTGTGCTTTGCAACGAAAAATACAGCGTAGATGCATGTATATTCACGTTATACGGAGCACGAGTTCATATTGAGTGATTGTGTTGACATGGCGTATACGTAACTTACAATAATTTTAGACATTAAACCGTTTATTGTTTTCAACGAATTAGTTTTCCAAAGTGTTTCTGAACCAATTAAATTATTGATTATCAATATTAACAAATAAATTTATTAATTTATGTATTATTATATTAAAACAACAACAACAATTAATAAAAATATATCTTATTTGTTAAAATGAAATTAAGAAAAAATTTACTGGCACAAGTTCTGTGTCTTCCATATGTTGAAGATTTTCGTGCGAATTTAAGCATTTTGTGGATTGATTTTTGTTTAACGACAAACTGAGGCTTTAAAGGCAAATAGAAATCATTCATATTAATAAAAGTTTATTTTATTTAAAAAAATATTGACAAAAAGTATATCGCATATGATCAAATTTGACCCGGACTGGTAAATATAAACTGCACGAGTAAACCAAATCAATAAAAACTGATTCCTAGATTAGTACAACTTTAAATGAGTATGATCAAATTTGACCCGGACTGGTTCATGTAAACCTCACCAAATCAATAAAATTTCATTCCTAGATTATTACAACTTTTATTATATGTGTGTGAAGTTTATTTGGCAGCTTTTTGTTTACGGCGTAAAAATTTCGTCGGACAATTTTTACCATTGGAAAACTTAAAGAACGAGTTAGTTTAAAATTTTGTGTTTCCAATGGAATCACGACTTCAAAATGAAAATGTTGCAAAGTGTTTTAAGAGTCTGCTTTATCACGACAACAAATATTTGAGCGGCACAAAACATTCAGTAATGATCGTGCAGTCATGGAAAACTTGCCTCATTCGACTCGACCATCCACCTCAGTCAATGACGATAACATAAAAAAGTTGCACAAGCATTTATTGAAGTGTTGGAATCAGAGAGATGGCGGAAGATCTCATAATATTTTTTGGATCAACTCAACATATGTATTTCAGCTAATGTTTTGGGCATAGTATTTTATGTAGTTTTGGGTATTCTTTTGGAAAACGATCTAGAGTGAAGGTCAAAAAACAAATTCTTGACAAACATAGTTGAGGGTATTTCATCAAACTCATTATAACTGGAGAGGTGGATTTATGAATACGACGTCCAAACTGTCCAACAAACTAGCGAATGGGGCTCCAAAAATGAACCCGAAAATTTGCTGAAGAAACTAAAGGCATAATGGCCATCCTAGTCAAGGCTTATAGCGAGTAGTACGAGTTTATGGGAAATTGGATTACGTCCTGTCATGGTTGCATTGTCTCAGTAGCCTACATATTTTGAAGGCGGCAATAAAAATTTGTACTGAAATACATGAAAATGTATTTTTTTTGTCAGTTCTGCTGAAACATACATTGAGAGGCTTTACATAAGTTCAGAAGCAAAGGGAAGGTTAATTATATTTTAAGTAATAAAATTCGATTTTTAAAGTCAAGAGATCACAGTTCAATAGTTCATAGAATAATATAAAAATCGAATGTCGCACTAAAGTACGTTAAAAACAAAACCACCGCCAAATATTTGTATACACTGAAGGAGCTGCCACCATATCATTTGTATTACGAATCATTTTACGTTCTTCCTTGAAAAATAAGTTCACGTTTAAGCCAGACAACCGCTGCACTCAACAGCGCCTTGATAACTAAAACTTCATTTCTCTACAAATACACTCTGAAACGCATCAAAACCCACTCTGTTGCACTCAATCTGCAAAGCGTTACAATTGAGTAAAAGCTTTCCACGTCTTATGGTCCTCAAACCCACTTCCGGCGGCGCTCAAGTGGATCCTGCGCACTTAGCACACACTCACAACGCTGCTCAATCACTGGCCGGCGGTATTTCTTGAAAAGTAATAAAACGTTACACGACCATACAAACACGAGGTGGCTGCCAACTAGCGTGCATAGCTAACCGCGCTACCTCCGCTGTAACCCCATAAGCGTTGCGACGTTGTGGCGTTGTGAATTACTCAAATTTTGGGGGTGGCGCCAAATGGCGTATTTTACAAATTCCCCTTATATTTATTGTAATATATTCATTGTTGTTTTTTCAACTAGTTTTTGTTATTGCTGTAATGTGCGCTGTTGTTGTTAATGTTGTAACGGTTACTTGTGTTGTTTTTGCTTTATGGGGGATGCGTTAGCCATTTTTCTTCGGTTGCGCTCGGAAAGCGCCCTCTTTTCGTCTTCTTCTATTTCTTAGTGTCTATATATGTATGTATTTGTGCCCGGCACCGCTTGTGTTCTGCTTCTCCTCGATTTTTATGGAATTATTACATTATGTATTGGCCACAATTTGAGCTACTACAACGGGATTGGAATAAATTAAACGCATGTAGAATGGCTGGTAGCCGGCTAACGAATATGAGCGAAGGACGCTGTGTGGTAAATGGCTATTTATGTTGTTGTTTTTTATATATGCACTTGTGCTTGAGTACACAAGTACGAACGCTGGTTTGTTGTTGATATATTGTTTTTTTTTTATTCATTGCAAATCAACCGTTATTATTCTGGTGTTGAGCGATATTTCCAAAGTATATATACATAGATAATATATTACAAGTAAATAATACCGCGTATACTCGCCTTTTGCTTGTCCTCTTGGGGTCACCGTCGAGTGCAACGAACCTCAGATTACCCATGAAAAATGGCGTTTCTCACGGCTAAGCCAGTCAGCTTATGTAAAGTATATTTACATTGTGGCTCGCCAAGAAAAGAAGTAGACGAACGCTGCGCATTGCTGCACGTAGTGAGTGACCTTCAAGGTCTTTTGAATATGAAATGGAGAATTTCGAATGAAAATTATCTACTTGCGAATTAATGGAAAGCGCTTTGAAATTTAAAACACTTTTAATGAATATAATCAAATTTGACCCGGACTGGTTTATTACCAGATTAGTAATAAATCTGTTAGTATTTTTAGAAATTACATTAATTAGCCATAAAAGCAAAAAATAGAAAGATGTAGAAGGCTGGAATCACTACACAGTAAATGTATTACAGAGAGTCTTCCGCTCCAAAAACTATCGGATTTGGATAAAGGGATTAACTCGGGTTTTTATTCGACCAAAACTTGTCAACCAGGCAGTAGTTCTTAAAATTATTTGGAATAGATTTTCTGGCGCTACAGCAACAACAATAAAAACATATGCACATATAAATGCGGAAAGGTATTGAAAACTATATCCAATTAGCATGGATCTCCGGGCATGGAGCTGTTAACGGAAATATGCTAGCCAATCTCATGGCGAAAGATGCTACGGCAACAAGTCCGATGGGATCGGCAGCGTTCTTCGCGGTGTGGCCCACACTTTACAAGAGGAGCTACAGAAAGAGAAGTAGCTACAGAAAGGGCCATTAAAAAGCGTCACTGGCAACAAGTGCCTGAGCACAATAGATTAGGTCGAAGTGCATTCCTCGTTTATCAATCTAATCAGTGCCTGAGCTTCGACAGGCGAGACTGTACTGGAAGAGACGGTTGATAAAACTAATTACTTTTACGAAAAAATTGTAAAGCAGCTTGTTGGATTTTACACAAATCACTGCAGGCTGCGGTGTCATTTGCGTACATTAGAGTCATGAATGATTTAATTGCAACCAATAAATATGCACTATTCCCATTCTTTTACCTCAGATCAGTGGCGCTTTTCTGACCAAAGAGCACGATCTTCAGAGCATATACTCCCAGATTTCCCCGCAATAGCAAAAACAAGGTCAGGCTATCAAGCAATTAAATCTGGTGAGAGAACACATCGCAACCATTAACTCATGAGCTCTAATAAACCTCTTTGATTTAACTGCGTTAAGCGAAGACTTGTAATAAAAAAGAACACAATAGACCACGGAACGCACTATCAAAATAGTATGGATATTTTTTATTCATTAGTAACATAGAAACACCACTTCGGGCCTTCGAATCCTTATCAGAAACCTCGATCGAACTGAACTGAAATTTCTCCCATTTGCAAAATAAATATGACAGGTTGCAACCCAAATTTAATTTGTGAGAAATTCAAAAGTTATGCCTAGGAAATTCCTCTAAATTAAGTTAATTCAAGTTAAATTTTTTTTTCGAGAAAAAGGAAAAAAAGTTAAAAAAAAAAAAATTTTGATGAATTAACAGCTGATCACGGATTTCCAAACCGAGAAAAAGTATTTATTTGATTTTCTAACACCAACATTTTTATTACATGTTGATAAAGCTACTTCATTACAAAAGTGTGACGAATTCCAAGGAAAATATACGGATATAATAGGCCCTAGTTTTTCACTACAATTTACAAGATGCGTTCCAAAGTAAAAAGAACTTTTTGAATCTAGCGGCCTCGTTAGAATCTGCTATCTGCTATTGCGTTTTGAGTGTCAGTATGTTTGTGTTATCGGTGTGAAAATGAGCCGGCCTACGAGCTAAAACACTCGTTCGACATGCCTTTGGACCGTGCAAAAAGCCGTATTGAAGCAGAAGGAGACCATTTTGAATAAAATAAATTGGTTTTGCCGAAAAACCCATTTGTTTTGTTTGTTTTTTAAGTCATGTTTACTTTGGAACGCACCTTGTATTAATATTTACCACCTAGTTTTACCTCAACTAACTCAAGCATGGATTGTTCATCAAATATGTAAGGATATAATGAACAAATATATAACGGAATCCGAATTTTATCGCTAATAGCAATTAAAAACAAAACCGCATCAAGACTGGATTTAAACGAAGTAATTGAAAACTAAAACTTTTAAAATATTTTAAATATAATTGTTATTTAGTCAGTTGATAGGCCCGACCTTTATATAATAAGCCCTTGAATCTTCTCTATTTCATTTTTTTTATTTTTTTATTTTTTAATATTAGCCAAATCTACACCAAATATTATTTGTAATTTATGTTGTTACTGTTCAATACCTGCTTTGCAGTGCACAAAAAAAAGCTTGGCGTTTTTAAAATATTTTATTTGATGAAACCTAATCAGTCTTGGTTACCTAGCTACGCCACTGCCAGTGGATTAGAAATTTATGAAAAATCGACTTGAGTCGTTTTATGATTTTGGTTTTTTTGGTATGATTACAATGTCATTAGTCATTAAAATATTTACATATGTATGTATATGTATATTTATTTCACTAAAACTATAAAAAATATATTGGCAGACTTAGATATAAAAAGTTTTAAATTTAACTTACCTTTACATAATTGGACAGCAGCGGAAATAGTCAATGCCTAACCGGATACCAACGGCAGCACCACAAACATTTACAACAACAATAACCAGAAACAGCTCCCATTATTATCGCACTTTTAAAAAACACGCAACTGGCTTACTTTGATTGTAGCCAATAATTATAGCAAAAAGATGATATTTACAACTAGGATATTTAAAAGAAATACATTTACTTTCACGTATTTTTATAATTAACAAACTTGGATTCCCACTAGAATTACCACAAGCTAATGCGCATACAGCGCAGTCGCTATTCACTAATTTAAACACACTTCACTAAATTTCCACTTTACGACACTACATATCACGATTTGACATTATTTTTCGATGAAATAAACACTTTTACACTTTATTTTCGATAATTATTTGAAGAATTAAACTGCTGATCGAAATTTGCACATTGCGCGAAAGCTCCTTGCTGCCTGTCAAATTAACGACAAAACACGAATAACGGCGCGTGCATACTAATGTCTGTTCACACCATGGCAAGTAATAAAATAATTATTAGCTTTCACTCACTAACTTTTATTGTTAAAAACAAAGAAAAAAATGTGTAGTATTTGTTTTTATTAGTATTTAAATGAAAATATGTTTACTTTTTTTCATGTTTAGTATAAATTTTCCGACTTGACTTGTTAATAAAATCAGTATACATTTTCCGTACAAGTACAATTGTTAATAATATTATTCGTTGATTTCATCATTTTCTTTACATTAAACCGGATACGGAAGAGAGAGTAGAGTCTCAACATGCATATATATATCTACACCATCTAGAAACTAGATCGATCGAAATTTTAAGCTGCTGATCGATTTCTGTTTTTACTACTGGCAACTCAGATTTGAAAAACAAATAAAAGAAAGAGACCACATTCGTTTTAATAATTTTATTTTCAATCAAAATAAAACCTATGCTGTTGAATTTAGATGTTAAACGACGATGACGCAAGGCGCAATAAATATATTTTTAAATGCTAAAAATATGAATTAACGAATCTGCTATTTACGCGTTGCCAACTGTATTTAATATGCTAATCAGAAATATTTTGATTTTCATTGATTAATCCGTTTTGTTGGTTACAAAAATCGAAATTTTTTTCTGGCAAAATATTAAAATATACGGCAATGACACCAATTTATCTGTAAAGATTCGGAAAATACTTGAACTGTTTTGCCCCTCATAACTCGGATTTGGAACTTCTGAGACAAAATTATATGGCTACATAATCGCTTTGCCCGGGTAACGCACACTTTGAAGGATTAAAAGAAAAATTAGTGTAGTGGTCTTGAAGTTTTTAGGGGTACCGACTTGGAAAAAGTGAGTGACTGATGCAAAACCTTCATAATATTGGTACAAAAATAGCCATAACTTCGTCTGTTTAGAACAATTAAAAAATATTAAAAATCCTACTCTCTTTTAATAATTCAGTAAAAACATGAATTCAATAAAAATTATATTAGGGGTATTCTCTTGCTCTTGCAAGATTGCAGATTGCAAAAATACTACACCGAAATATACAAGGGCACGAGAGCACCCATTGCAGAATCTAGTGATATATGAGCGACTGATTCAGTCAATTTATTGTAAATGACTATTGTGCATAGCTATTGTGAATTGGCACACCTTCTGCATACATTTTTAACAAAAAAACTAAAACAAAACTTTATAATTTAAATAGAAGTTATAAAATCTAATTAAAATTTACCTTCTTCAACAATTTTTTTTCAAAAATATGACTTTATGTAAAATGGCAACTACAACAGGGTTGCAATTTTATTTTTGCGTGACATTGCACGCAAATATACATGGGTTTTGGTCTGACATATTTCACAACCCTTGCAAATATTTTTCTGCGTGTGTTTGTTGTTGTGCCGTTGTAAATCTGCAATGCTTGCACCGTGCACCGAGATTTGCAAGAGCAAGAGAATACCCCTATTGGCTTTATGTCTTAGGTTTGTTTATTTATAATTGTTAAAGTCTGGTAACACTAATAAACACAGTGTTGCACCATGAAATCAAGTGGTTGTTGTTATTTCAACAAACATAAGCAGGAAGCAACCCTAATGCGTTTCATTTAGCTAAGAAAAAAAGAACAAAATAAACACAAATATTGCAATTGTTTACAATATTTTATATTTCCAATACAAATACTAAATATTAAACAGTATATTATTAATAAATAAAGCACTTAATTAGTTGTCAAACAAAAGTATAATAGCTTACTGGAAAATGCATTGTCGGCAAAGAGAAAATTGTGATTTAGGTTGAAATGCAAAATTATGCAAGTTGCAAAAAGGACTGTACCTTCGAGAAATAATAACTATTGCGAGTTATTATAGCAACATTCCCTACAAAACTAATTATTTAATCTAAATTAAGTTAAAAAGTCAAAATGGATGCCACAAATGGTTTGTTTACCTTTCAAAATTAAGCTCGACTACGCCAGTCTAAATTGATGAGTATATCATATATGTACATTTTTCTTTTACAGTAACCCCATCAAAGCAAAATAAAACAGAAGCAGTTATGCCTAATAGCAACAATAAACAGCAAAATGCAACTCAAAAACATTCCGGTCCTTTTTATATCTCACCATCGCTATTCGACAACAAACGTCTGCGTCAGAAACGTCTCCGTTGGGCCAAAGCATTGTTGGCGGCGGCGGGCTTTAAGCAGCATCACCTATTGCAACGAAAAAAGACTGAACGCCGCAAACATGTGTTATGTGATTTACGTGCAGACGTAACAATTGACTTATTATCGGATGAAGATGAAAAAACAAATGAAAATAATAATAAGAATATTAAGGTAACTGAAGAAAAGCCAATTGTTATATCAAAATGTGCATCAATGACAATTTCCGATGGTCCACCACCACTCGTTCCAATTTCGAACGTACACTCAGCACCCAAGCAACTATTTACGCAAATCTACGCTTTTCCCAAGCAGGCTATTGAAGTATCAAAAGTGCCGAACATAACGCTTATTCCTGTACAGAATTTACAAAACCCGCCTGCGCCACCACCGGTTGCTTCTGTAGCGCCCATGCCACGTCGCGTGAAGCGTAAACGTAAATCACAGCAACCGAAACGTCATAAACAACCCGTTATTGTCAATAATGAGAGCATAATTCTAAGTGATGAAAGTGATATGGATATATCTTTGGTAGAGCCCCTCGCAGAATCTTCTACAAATAAAGTGTTTTCGCCCTCATTAACGATTGCAACTGAAACATTGCCGCCAACAACAACAATATCTCCCACATCCACAAACACTTTACAACTTGTACAATCGCCTTCACCTACTAAATCTAATACGTCATATCCCACACTTTTAACACCGTACAGTGCACAAGTTGATGAAGAAGTTACCGTATCGATTGTGCCACGCTCATCAACAGCAGGCGGCACTTGTCTCAAGTCCAACGACAACGAGCTGTTTCCTATGCTTCCCGATGAAACCACCGTACACACGGTTATTGCCAATCGTACTTATGAGTTATCATTAACAAAACTGCGTGAAGGCCTAGCCTCCTGTGGTATATCGGAGTTTGCAAATGGACAACAAAAGCCAGCGCCAGTACGACGTAAAGGACAATTGGTGGACACGCCACCAATGGTATCGCCTAATCCGCCGCCCATATCTTTAAAATTATCCAGCGATTTAAGCATTTCATTGATCTCAGATGATGACGACGACAGCCATGAACAACAACACCAGCAACGTTTGGCGGCAGAGAGTCTCTTACAAAAACAGCCGCAGTTAATGGTACAACACTTGCAATTGCCTGCGGGTGGCATGTTGCAAGCCGGTGCGAGTGTGTCGTTAGTCGGCACATCGAGGCTGCCACCTCGACGCCGAAAACTCGTTTGAGGAAGTGATTGTATGGGCGGCCAAAGTACAAAGCAACAAAGCTTTAAGTGCGTAATACGTCTTTTGAAAGTAATTGCATTGAAAAAGTGAATTTAATTATTTATTACTACCCACATTTAAGGCATTCAACCTCTAAACTTGAAACCAAAAGGAATACGCATTTCGTTGTAAATAATATTTGGCTTTGTAAACAGCTCGTGTACTTTAAATTATCTGAAAAATTAGTTTTTGTTTTACAAAAGCGATGGAATTTTCATTACAATCCTTTTAGCTCGTCCATAACTCTCTTCTACCCTGTGTAGTTACTTAATTGGAGTTACTAAATCATTATTACCTTAAGTCAGTCTACTTTATTTATGAAGTTTTACGCAGTAAACATTCGAATTTTGTTTTTTAAATAAACGCCTATTTTCGCGCTTCGAAATTTCATAAAAAAAGCAACATACGTAGAATTAACGTACAAAGTATTTAGAAGTGTTTTCGTTAAGTGATAACAAATGCTTACATAAATTCATATTTACTTGCTACATATTTAAGATAAACATCTGTATAAACATTTTCTGAATAAAACATACATACTATATACAAGTATATATGTGAAAAGATCATGCAAAAATTAGTTTTTTTGTTAATTTATTTTATATTACAGCTAAAACTTAAAAAAAAAAAAAAAATATATTCTCATTTTCTTCTACCGCCACCGCGCTTGCGGCCATAATCGATTTCGCTGCATAATAATGGGTTATCCTTTTGGCTCTCGTAAGCCGCTTTCGCCGTGGAGTGATAACCGCGTGACTGTTTGGGAGCGCGCGTTATTGCTGTTGTTGCCACACGTTTAAGTGCCTTGGGCACGATATACTCAGGCACATGTGCAAGATGTGGTTGCACTTTTACTGTTTTCAGCGGCTTATCATGGCGGAGTACTTGCAGATCTCGAGTGTTTTCATTGAAAAAACCTTTCAGTTTTTCACTATTGAAAATTTCTATTCTGATTTCGCGCAAACGTGCCTCGTGCACGGCAATGCGTGTGATTGCACGCCATGCATCCTGTGCGCGATAACGGAAAGGCTCAACTTCTTCCAATTTGAATTGATAATTTCTACAAAACAAAAACAAATGTTAACAAAAACACATTTTGACAAACATAAAGTATTGATATCAACTAGTCTTACTTGATAACTTGATCTTCGCTCATGTAGCCGCTACGCAAACGCTCCTCAACAGCTTCACTCGCCTCTTTATCCTTCAAGCTAACGAGTGACAAGACACTGCCTTTATTTGTGCCACGCGCCGTACGTCCTGCACGATGTATATACGAGTTGACATCGATGGGGAAATCAAAATTTATTACATTCGCTACGCACTGAAAGTCTATACCGCGAGAGGCGCCCGATTCGCGATCGCTCTTATTGCGGCCAGGATTTTCCAACATGCGCTCGTCAGATGCAATTATAAGATCGTAAATACCCTGGTTAAACTGATTGATGGTATGTATACGAATTTTTGTTGGCAGTTCCGAATTGAGTACGCATGATTTTATTTTAAACTGTTCCAAAAATAGTTTGAGCCTACAGCAGAAATTAGATTATATTAGATTTTTCAAAAAAACAAACAATAAATAAGCATGGAACTGATATCAGAGAGAAGATTAGACAGTAAGTCATATATACGCCAAATTCTAGTTAGAAGTTGCGCATTCATTCGTAAAACTAAAAGTTCATCATGCATATATAAAAAAAAATTTAAAACAGAAACTCACTTATAGCAACGGTCCACAGAGTTTACGAAAATTACATTTTTGCCACGTATCAAACGCAGTTTTAGCAAAGCATACAATATTGCAGGTTTGTCGTTTTCTTCCGCTGATATGCGCTGATGTGTAAGTTGACTTTCTGGCACCAGATCAGGTTCCTCCAATTTCAGTACAACTGGATTGTGTAGCACAATGTTTTTCATATTCATCACATCATCCGATAATGTAGCGGATACAAGCACTGCCTAAAACATGTTATTCTTTAACCACACATTTTTATTTACAGCGTTCTTTTACTTACTTGATAAATTGGCGGCAGATGTTCTACAAGCTTTTTAAAATCCTTCTCAAAGCCGAAAGAAAACACCAAATCTGCCTCATCCACCACCAGCATTTCAATTTTTTTCAAATCCAAAGCGCCTGTTTGCACATGTGCTAGTACTTTAGACGGTGTTGATATGACCACATCAGGACGCTCTGAGAGCACATGTCGTTGTGCGACAACATCACTAGAAGAAAGATCTACAATGCGAATCACTTTCCCACATTTATCGGCCATTTGTTCCATTGCAGTGCGTGTTTGTTGGCATAATTCTTTACTGGGTGACAGTACCAGTGCGCTGGTACACTGTTCTGATGCATTTAATTTTGAATTTAAAAGCTTTTGTAGAAGCGGTAAGGCAAATGCAGCAGTTTTTCCAGAACCAGTACGTGCACGCACTACGACGTCCTTACCTTCCAATAATAAAGGTATGGCTGCCTCTTGAATAAGCGTTGGCTGGAGCCAACCCATTTTGGAAATAGCCTACAAAAAGGATAAAAATTATCTTTTTTAACAAATTAAATATTTTGCACCGAGTACCTTCAGTAGACGTTCGTCCAATTCCATTTCATGAAACTGGAGAACTTCTTTTCCACTTGCCATTGTTTGGCTAATTTATTTTTACTAGTTTTAAAAAACACAAAATAATTTATTAATATTTTACAATATCTAATTATAAATGAAATGCAAGAAATCGCAGTTAAACACACGTTTTTGTCTAAACATATGAATGGACTTACAATGCTGCCAAGTTTTTAGTTTAGGAGTGCTGACAAGTTTGACATTTGATTATTACGTTTGGAATTACTCTAGGCAAAAAACAATATTTACAAAACGCAATATGTCCCACAAAATTTGGAAAAAAAAATGTTAAAATAACCGAAAATCTTAAAATAAAATATTTTATTAAATGTACGAATTGCGAGTATGAGTGGCGTTAATAACAAATGGTTTTCTTGTCACTCGCAACATCACCCTGTGCAAATCGAACATTATTTTGGCAATAATGTTTCCAATCAACCCTTCCACTTATAAACAAAGCCACATGTGTTTGTTTACGTTTTTTAATGTCAATAGAATATTTTGCCGGTCGAAATTTTAAGTTTTATTTTCTTCATATAAAACACACCTTTTATAAATATCAAAATTATTAGGTATTAATTTCTTCGTTATGCCGACCTCTATACGCGCACTAATTTCCGAAGGCCTCCGTGTAGGAGTAATTATGGCCGCCGGTGATGCGATTTGTCAAACATTTGTGGAAAAACGGGAGCTGAAAAACTTGGACGTAAATCGAATGTTGAAATTCGGTGCTGTGGGTGTTGTCTACGTCGGTCCCGTATTAAAAGTATGGTATGGAACGTTAGATAAAATAGTGCCAAAGGGTTCTCCACCACTCAAACGAGCGTTAAAGAAAATGGCATTGGATCAAACATGTTTTGCACCATCATTCATTGCTAGTTTAATAGGCATCTTTGGTCTTATCAACGGTGAAAGCATACCGACAATCCAAGACCGTTTCAGGAATGATTACTTTACGATTTTGTCACGAAATTATATGCTTTGGCCAGCTGCGCAAGTGATTAACTTTTCGGTGGTTCCACTTAATTATCAAGTGTTATATGCACAATTTATATCCCTAATATGGAACATTTATCTGTCTATGAAGTTGAATGATGAGAAGAAATAACTTGCAAACAAGCTATACAAATTTGCAATTAATCGAATAATCAAAAATAATACATATAAACTTTTTCGATTCGCCAAGCGGAGAGTAAAAATATAATTTAACAATAAATATTGCAAAAGAACAAATATGTGGAAAAAATGTCGATATATTTACATTTTTGTATTGGATACTTATGTAAATGCAAAATTTATCAAAAGCTAAAGGAGATCGGGACTACAAATGGTTACCAAATGGTTAGTAAAATGTTATCTTTTAATATATATTTGTTTAATTATGTTTTAAAATACACATATATTTATTCTTTACAGCTGATTCAAATAAGGTATGATAGTTCCTTAAAAGCTAAATGAATAATCTACAGTGGGATACCTAAATCAAAGTTATATATAAGCTAAATAAAATATTGAAAAATATTAAAACTGCTCAAAAAATTGTGTTTTTGTTATATATGTTCACTGTTTGGGGATTCGTTATTAATTGATTTCCGCTTTGTGTCACTGCTTCAGGAGTTTAGTGTTAAATGGGCGATATAATATCACAAAATATGTCATGAAACCGGAAAAAATAAAAAAAAATATTTTCTTAAAAGTTTTATAAAAAAAAAATTATAATTTATATCTTTTGTTGCAAAATACACAATAATTAAGAGGTTATTACAAGAATTTTAAAATTTAACAATGTAAGATGTAAGTAAAGTCCTGAACACAAAGAGAGCAACAGATTTAAAGCGATATCTGTCAAATATTAAAATACACACGTTCTTAAGGACACAGTTATGTAGTCGTGCAACTGTCTAAATAGTTCATTCATTGCTTATGTATTGTTATTTTCGTTATATGATAAGTGCTACGTTTATGTTGATATACAGCGCAAATATTTATCACTCGAATGTACCCGATGAGAACATGTTTTCTCCAAGACGTTTTGTGAATTTGGCAGCACTTCAGTTATCAGCTGACTAATACAAAAATAAAGTCCCGCGTTTCGGTGAGTCGTATTTTTTTATTAATTGGACATATGTGAAGTTTTTGACCGATAAATTTGTTAATAGCAGTTACAAATTAGTTAAAACGTAATATAACATGTCTTCTACTCGTGAGATTGTCACATTACAATTCGGCAATTATGCAAACTATATTGGAGCGCATTGGTGGAACATACAGGTGCGACAATCGGTGCAATTAACAGTTTTAGTCGTAAAAATAACGGTTTCTATGTTTCCTACAGGAATCCAGCTTTAGTTACAATCCTGAAGACGCGCCTTCAGAAATTTCTCATGACGTATTGTACAGAGAAGGTGTCAATTTAAATGTAAGTTAAGGTGATATAAAAATATTTTTTATGACATATAATCATATGGTCATTTACAGAGGCAGGTAACATACACACCTCGTCTATTGCTTGTTGATTTAGATGGGTCCCTAAAGCATCTGCCGCGTGAAGGTGAGCTGTACGGAAATAGTATAAAACGTACAAATGAAAGCATAGAATCGACTGACGATGTAAAGAAAATCAAAGAGGAGCTCGAAAACATGTCCACAGATGTGGAAGTGGTAGAGCAACCACATGCTAGTAAACATGATTTCCAAAAAGACCTCGAAGACCCCGTAATCGATATACAAGAGAAAAACTATAATTTGGCTGATAATGTTGATACATGGACGGATTACCTTTATGCACGCTATCATCCACGAACTGTAAATATCGTTAACGATTATAAACATAGTGCAGAGAAGCAAACATTTGATACTTACGCGTGTGGTGTACAACTTTGGCAAACTGAGCAATTCGAAGATGAATTCTGTGATAAAATACGACAATATGTCGAAGAGTGCGACTTTCTGCAAGGCTTTCAAACATTGTTTGACTGCTTTAATGGTTATTCAGGCTTGGCCACCGCATGTATGGAATACATCAATGACGAATATGGAAAAGCAAATTTTTCTTTACCAGTTTATTCACCGCGTAATACGTCATTTGAAAATGCAGGTAAATGTATTAAAAAAATTAAACTCACAATTTCAATTATTCAAATTTGCTTTCTACATTTTCGATTGCCAGATGAACCCATGTCGGACTCTATACGTGTCGTTAATAGCGCATTGGCGTTCCACAAGCTAAGTGAACAAGCTTCGCTGTTTGTACCGCTCAGCACAAGTGATCGTGTTTGGCGGCAATTGGGTGCAGCGCGTCAACTGCACTCACTTACTTACCAGCCAGATAATTTGTATCAGACATCTGCTGTACTCGCAGCATACTTGGATACAATTTCATTGCGGTATCGGCTACGCAATGCGCCTAGTGCTTACTCGCTGGCTGGTTTCTGCGGCGATTTAAATAATTACGGTCGCAAATTGGCGGCCGCCGCTTTTGCACTGCCATTCCCTATGCAACACAACCAAGATCTTATTGATTGTTTGGATCAATTTGAAGGTCCAATTTTCACATCACTCACACCCAACTGCAGCATTGGCACGGATTATGTAATACAAACTTTGTGTGTACGCGGTATAACACGAGATCGCCTAAAACAGCCTTTGGAGAAGGCTAAGGAACAAATGCGCATGGCCGCATATAAATGTGATAGCGTCTCTGAAATGTTCCAACTCTACTTGCAATGTGCCAATCATGCGAGTATGTCACATGTGGCATCGGTGTCAATGGCTATGCCAACGCGTATACCATTTCCAAGTGAAATGTTTGCCGAAGAAGTTACAAAATTGGGTTTTCTCTCGCCAACCACAAAAAGGCAACCAGAAGAGAAAGTTATATCTGTGCCTACGTTAGCCGCTGCGCAGTCATCTAGCGAGTTGGGTGATACGCTAGAAACGCTGCATCGCGAGGCTAAACGTGTGAAAATAGCTAAACTGCACCGTTATAAAGCAGCTGGCTTGGAGGAAGACGATTATGTCGACGCGCTCGAGCAGCTATTGCTGTTCAAAGACAATTACGAAGATAACTTTGAGTTGTAGACAAAAGTGGAAACGCGAAATTCTTTTACTCGTAAAATAGTAATTAGTGCAGTTAAATATATGCGAATACAAAATACTTTAACATATAATGCATGAATATGTGACAAAGCTAAATAGAATAACACTCATAGCAGAGTCAAGGTAAGCTAAGTAGTTTAGCATAGTAGTTAGTTAAAAATTAAAGTACACATTAATATAGTCTACGTTACTAAATTGTTGTAATAGAGAAATAAATGTATATTTATAAAAAAAAAACACCATCAAATACTAAATGCCGTATGATTGGTTAATCGTACACTGTGGCATCACTAGTCATAAGTGTTAAATAATTTTAAATTAAGACAAATTCTACTAAATTTATACATTTTCGTGTAACTGATAGTAGTCTCTAAATGCAGCTGCGGTATTACAACTTACAGCCGCATTTATTACATGTTTATTCGTTCTTAAACTGCTCTTTAAGCTCTGCTCTTCACATTGCATTCCTCGAATTGGTAGTTAAGGCGCATGCAAGCAACTTCTGCTAAGAATATTCTTCGATTGCTGCTCATCCGCGAAGGCTGCTGATGCGCTTTAACTGCAGGAAGTGTCTATATTGCATTTATATCGTTCATTGGTGGTAGCGCCCATCGCATGATGGCCCATTACAAGCTATCAAATGGTCGAGTACAATATGGATACTTAATATACAGCTGCATAGCACGTCTTTATTTCCGTACCTTCATAAATTGCAATTGTATTGCATTTAGAATTTGGATAGCATATACTCGATCAGCCTTGGTGTTTCAGTTCTTCCCTGAAGCGTGCGTTGTTCCCTAGTTTATGCTTGTAATCTTTTTTTCGTGTTTTTTTTTTGTTTAGTTTTTTTTTTTACTTTCTTCGGTTTAATTTTACTCCAGTTCGTCTGCTTGGCATTGTAAATAAATGATGAGCAATGAACATGCAATTGCCAGGCACCCGCATCGCCCAAATGAACGGTTGGTCGGTTTGGCTGCATGATAACGACGTTGAGAATTTGCAGTTTGGCATTCACAAAACTAATGGCAGGATATGGGACACTTTGCTCTTGGTGCATAGCAGTCTTCTACTTATTTTGTCTATTTAAAAGATTTTTAAACTGTCTCTTAAGTTACCCAATTCTTAAATTATTTGCAAAATGGCAAGAAGTATAAAAAAAAGTTGATTTCGATAATAAATCCAAATCTGTTTTTAATAAATAAATGGATTCGACTGTCGTGAGAAGAGGTCGGGTTTGTTCAGAATCAATACAATAACTTTGGTCGTCAGTGCTGACATTTCCGCCGGATGAGCACTTAAAAATACCTCAACAATTTCGACCGTCGAAAGTACGGCGTTTTGCCTTATAAACTTCGGTACCGTAGTGCCAGTTGTCGTGAGACATTATCTGTTTGAATGGCCTATCAAATCAATCCACCAAACACCCTTCTTTCTATGACCCAACACCGTCGAAAAAACTCGTTATTCGAATTTTCCATTACGTGGCGTCGATGATAATTTTTTTGCGATTTCTTACAAAGTCTCTTGAGTTACGCTCTTCTGACCTGCCACATTTTGCTGAAGCCGAGATTGAATGTTGGAAAAATCTTATTTACCCAAGGGATTTGTGATAATTCAACTGAGGTAATAGTTAATCTGCTGTTCATAATTGCTACCAAGAACTCTTTCAGAAAGGTCTTGATTCAGAACCTCTGAGAACATTTTTTTTTACCATTTTCTCTATAACCTATTGGATCTGGAAATATACATTTTGATTGATGACTTCGTTTACATAATTTCTTTATCATTTTGAATTGATTGAGAACCCCTGAGATTCTTTTACCATATTTTCTCTATGGCATACGCACCAATCGTACTTAAAATTACGTGATTCAGCGTCGATGTGGAAACTGATTATTGTGAAAATGAGAATTGAACCCAATAAAAACCCAAATTGCAAATCACTTATCGGTTAAATGGCCGGTTACTTAGCCCAGTTAGTGCTAGTTTCCGGGTTGTTCCGGTGTTGGGGTTTCGGTAGCCGTGACTTTCTGGGTATAGTAGGCTCGTATTTTCTAATATTATTAGTTTAAATTTAGAATGAGATTTTTTTTCTTTTACTTCAAAGTTATTCTGTGATTAAAATTAATAAAATTCATAAATTTCTCATGAATAAATAGTGGCATAGCTGATTCGAGCATTGGTATTCGAAAATAAAAAAAATCCAATTAGACTCTGTAAGACCACTAAAAATCAGTATTGGGTTATTTTTCCCCACGAATTGACAGTTCGAGAAAGATTCGTTCAAATAACAGCCTTGAAATCGTTGGCTTGAAACTGGTTTTAAACCCTGAGCCAGTTTTTAAGCAAAGTTGTTCAGAATGATTCGTAGAACATATCCCGCACACGATTTTATAAAAAAAATCGATCCGCTCTAATGTACAAACATATGTCTGTAGACCCCTTGCTGAGAACTCTCATTGATTTTTTTTTGCTTACCCCGATGAACTTCAGCTAAATTACGCTTCCTTAATACGCATTTTTTCTTTGTCTCAAATTTTCCGCCAACTTCTCTATTTCCATCGAGTTACATAAGGTTCCAGTGGCTGTTAAATTTTTTGAGATATATTGCTGTTATTTTCACCACTTTTAAATTATGTTGACTTATCTTAGATTCGGCTATAATCGCCTAAGCGGTGTCTACGCCAATTAAGAAGAAGAAGGTCTTATATGCCTTGGGTTTCTTTCAGTGCTAACGCGGTTATAGCCGAGTTTACAACAGTCGTTCTTGCGTTTCGCTGTTTGACACCAATTGGAGATTTCATGTGTAGCCAAGCCCTTCTCCACCTAGTCTTTTCAGCGCAGTGGAGGTCTTCTTCTTCCCCTACTTCCTCCGCCGGGTACTGCGTCGAATGCTCTCAGAGTTGGAGTGTTTTTATCCATTCGGACGACATGACATAGCCAGCGTAGCCACTGTCTCTTAATGCGCTAAACTATGTCAATGTCGTTGTATATCACGTACAGCTTATCGTTCCATCGACTGCGGCATTGGCCGTTTGCCAATGTGAAAAGGACCATAAATTTTCCATTTTCGCCCAAGCCTCTGCATCATATAGCTGGACGAGGATGATGACTTGGAGAATTTAGTCTTTGTTCGTTGAGAGATGACTTTACTTCTCAATTGCCTACTCAATCCGAAGTAGAACCTGTTGGCAAGAGTTATTCTGCGTTGGATTTCGAGCCAGCGCGAATTATTTTCTTCTGGAGTAGATTGAAGAAGTCGCACGATAGGGAGTCGCCTTGTCTGAAACCTTGTTTGGTATCGAACGGCTCGGAGAGGTTCTTCCCGATCCTGACGGAGCTTTTGGTGCTGCTCAACGTCAGTTTACACAGCCGTATTAGTTTTGCGGGGATACCAAATCCAGACAACGCGGCATAAAGGCTGCTCCTTTTCGTGCTGTCAAAAGCAGCTTTGAAACCAACGAAAGGGGGTGTGTGTCGATTCCTTCCTTTGCAAGATTTGGCGCATAGTGAATATCTGGTCGGTTGTTGATTTTCCCAACCTAAAGCCACCCTGATAGGGTCCAATCAGTTTGTTGACGGTGGGTTTTAATCTTTCACACACTCGATAGAACCTTATATGCGATGTTCAGGGGACTTATCCCACGGTAGTTGGCGCAGATTGTAGGGTCTCCCTTTTTGTGGATTGGGCAGAGCAGACTTAAATTCCAATCGTCGTTAATCCCTTATAAATTACCAAAAACTATTTTGTATGCGATATTAAAGCTTAAGACTCACACAAATTTTTAAATTCTCGTATAGGTGGAGATTCAGATTTAAACGAACATTTATTTAATAAAAAACTCCCAAACCGCTTTAACCGCTTAAACTCAATTCAATAAATATGCCCCGACAACCCCAAAACAAACGAAGCACTACTCAAACACCAGCGGCTGCAATAATCACAAGGAAAACAAACGATTACAATTGATTTTTACAATGAGCCCTTTTTTCCACAGTTCTTTTTTGTTTTTATTTCAAATTGTGTTGCTCTAAACCACCCGCACCGCACCTTCACCAATGGGTTACCAACTGATTTGCCCGCTTCGCTTTGTATTCAAAGCACTTCCGGCGGCAATCAATGTCTTCGCATGCTTACAATACGAAATTCACATTTAAGACTCGGCTTTGTGAGTGCCTACCATAGATCAAGCAATTGAAGGTGAACTGGCGGTAAAATAAGCCAAACAACATACCTATAAAGAGGTGCGTCATACTTAAATGCGAAATAAAAAGAAAAGAAAATCAAAACAATCGATAAGCAAAACACAGAGAAAGCTTGTTTTTCAATGCCGCGCATACTTTTGCGACTTTTAACCCCTTACTTTTATTTATTTTTTTCTCATTTTAAAGTTGTTAACTTTACGAATTGGTGGGTGCCTGGCGGAGGTTATAATCGAACGGAAAAGTGCCCTGGCAAGGGGTTAATAATGATTTTGTTTATGTACTTTTCATGTTTTCTTTTGTTGTTTTTTTTCTTCTTCCTTCTTCCGTAGGCAATCATTGTATGCTTTTATTGAATATTTTCTCCCACTCTGAATTTCGTCAACATCAAAGACCTGGTTTTCGGTTGAATTTGAATTTTTTTTTAATATTTATTTTTGTTATTAAATTTGAATTAAAATTTAAGATTATTCAGAGATTTAATTTTCTCAGTTTTATGCTTGTATTATTATTTGAAATTTCTTTAATTTATATATAAGACACACTACTGCCGTTAGAGCAAAATATGACTGTACTTGACATATCATTTGATCCTTTCCCAATACAGTTTCCTTCGTTTTTATTGTGATTTGTATGTATTCTGTTGTTTGTTTTTGTTTTATTGGCAGAAGACATTCTTAAAGTAGCTTGGAGGAATGCTGATTTGATAGTCCTTGTTCAGTTACGTAGATCCGACTGACGCAGGAACGATGTTTATATGTATCCTAACCTCATATAACGTGTTTAGGGAATTTGAAAGAGACCTTTGAATGAATTGTTACTTATCGCACCATCCACATTTGAAACTTACAAAAATTTAATTCCGATTGGAACAAAAATTTTCAATAACTAATAAAACCCTCTATTGTTTGATTGAAATTTTCTCTTTGATGCTAGAAGGGCCTTCTTACGCCTTCTTACCGAATCGATCTGTTTTTTCAGTCGATGTTGAGGGTTGTCCTATCCATGATTTTCTCTGTTTAGGATTTTTAAAATAAACCCATTTTTTAGCTCCAGTGACAATTCAATGCAAAACTGATTTCCTTTCGTGTCTTTGACGAAAAATTTCACAATTTTTTTTCGGTTTTCCATTTTACATTCATCCAATTCATGTGGTATTCATTTTCCATACTTTTGGATTTTTTCCATAGCTTTCAAACGGTCTGAAATTGTTTGTTGGCTGCAATTTGCTTTTGACACAAAGTATCATCTTCATCCAACGTTGCTTGCAGTACGGCGTCTTCAAAATTTTTTGGTGGTCTTCCACGTTCTTCATTTCCTACATCAAAATCATTATATCATTATATCTGAACTCTTGAAACCATCTTTGGCATGTTTCTTTTGATAGAACACCATATGCTTCGACAAGCATTCGATGCGACTCTGCAGCATTTTCCTTCAAATGGAAGCAAATAATTAAAGCTTTCCGTAAATCATCAGTTTTCGGTACAAAATTTGAAATTTTCAACACAACCAAAAAATATGATGTTCTTGGTTCAATGACTGTAAGGTTATTGAATTTATTTGAGAGATGTCCTACCAACTAAACAGGCAAAAATAAGACTCGTTCACAACAAAAGTTCCCTACCAGCACATTTGTATCTTAACTCTCACTTCATAGCGTAAGATTTGGTAACTTACTACTGTGGGCAAAAAATAGTAAGACTCTTTAATTAAATTTCACGCGAAAACCCATTCGTTGAATTTTTGTGTCTAGATTGGTGTGACTGTCAGTGACATCTGTGCCGAATGTCACATCAAAATAATTGTTGGTGTTTAATACACGCTTGTCTTCCTGAAGTACATAAAATGCGTTCAACGATTTTTACGATGAGTGAGTTCATTAAAAAAAAGTCCATTAAATTTTTGTGTGCGAAATTCCTGGTGCCGAAGCGTTCAGAATGTTGGAAAAGATCTACGGTGATAATTTTTTCGCGAGTAAGTGTTTTTGATTGGTAAAAATTATTCAAAGAGGGTCAAGAAAGCGTTGGCTATGAACCACGTCCAGGACGGTCATCAACACCAACCGATGATCAACACGGCAATAAAATAAAGAAATTGGTGCTTAAGAATCGACGAATAACACACAGAGATCTTGCTGGCATTGTTGGAATATTGGAAGGATCAGTAAAATTATATGAAAAATCATTTAGGACTAAGAAAAGTGAAAGCACGATTGGTTCCAAAATCACTAAATGTTTTCGAAAAACAGCTATTAGTTGCTATGAGTATTGGATCTATGCTTACGGCGCGTAATTAGACGATCAATCGACCGAATATCGTGGCAAAGGTGAGCCGAAACTGAAAAAACAACCTCAAAGCAGGTTAAAAATCTAGTTGACAGCTTTCTTCTATTATGGAGGTATGGTGCACTCCGAATTTCTTCGTACCGGCCATACTGTCAACCAGGAATACTGTTTTAGTGTTATGCGTCGTTTGCTCGAAGCAATTCGTAAAATGAGACCGGAATTATGAGCCGACAATCCTTGGTTTTTGCACCACGATAATGCATCGTCGCGTATTGCATGGATTCTTCGAGAGCTTTTCGTCAAATTTTTAAACAATATCGAACCTCAACCACCGCATTCGCTTGATTTTGCTCTGTGTGACTTCAGACTGTTTAGCAAACTCAAACGACTGCTCCGGGGAAACCGTGTTGAGTCCATTGAAGACTTAGAAGTGAATAGCTATGTGTCTCGGAGGCTAGTACGGAAATTGACTTGAACAACTGTTTCTAACATTGGAAAAGACGTAGCTACAAGTGTTTTGGGGCCAAGAGGAATAACTTTGAGAGGGCGACGTAGATTTTGAAGAAAAAATTAAGAATTTTAAAATTAGGAACAAAGCCTTACTATTTTTTGCTCATAGTAGTAATTTCGGTGTTCGATATTAATATTTTTTCTTGTCTTTTTGTTTTATGGAGAATCTATTTCGAAGTATTTTTGTTTGGGAAATCGGGATTTGTGGGGTTAGTCTGAGATTTTTAAGTTTTTTTCATGTTAGTATGTGGCTTTTGTTAATATTAATTTTGGAATATTGACCTGACCTAATTTTTTTTTTTAAATAGCTCGCAAATTTGATGTATCAAATTAACCAAGACGTCGAACGTTCTAATATTTCGTAGATTTTAAGTGCTGGAGTGATCTATTGAATAATGTTGATTCCCATTCTGTAACCATGTTTCCTCCGTATCTTAAAACGATTTAAAATAAATTAATTTTAGTCCGAAAACTTCTTTATTCAGAATAATATTCACCAAATTATGGAAATTTACGTTTCTTAATAAATTTTTTCGATTCCAAATTAATTTGCGATCATCTAAACTATCATATTTCTTTAGCAAAGCTGCGGCAATTATATTTAACATAAGAAGTCTCAAATTAAGAATTCAACACTCGCTTTTCATTGCATTTCTAATTAGAAAAGCAGAAATCACAGTAAGGTCCCCAGAATAAAAATTCACTACCGCACACCCCATTCTAACAAAGAAATTCAAATATATTTTTATTTAATAAACAAATATGCGTCGCATTCTCCAATAATAATGCAAATCTCTGCGAGAAATTCGCCATGCACACGCTGCTTTCAATTGCATTATTTGCTCTTTTCTTTCACACCCATTATATAACCTAAATTTTTTATTTTTATTTTTTACTTTTATTAAAATCTTTTTTTTTTTTTGTTTTTCACTTGTAAAACCAAAATTAAGCAAATAATTTACGCTCTTAAAACGGCAACACGCTGCTTTTGTTCATTACAATATTGTCGCGGTGTTAATTTCGTGTCTTTGTCGCATACGAAATGACTCGGCATTGCCGGGCGCCTAAAATTATGCAAATCATGTACACAGCTGCGTGTTTTTTGTGTAGTTGCTACGCGCCAGAGACCCAATGAAAATTTTACCCGACAAAAAATGTGATATTCTCTACTCCCTCTCTCTCTCTTTCTCTCCGATTAGTTGCGTTTTCTTAGTTATTTTGCCATTCACGTTTGTAAATTTAATTAGCTGCTCATTATGCATTAAATGGAGTTGATTACATTACAAATTTGCGACAGCATTCTCCAGCAGTAAAAACCAAGTTTTTTGCTGCACTTTTAATCCTTCGCGGCAGCTGGTGCAAGTGTTCGTATTTGGTAAAACATCAAAGTGCTTTTTATTATAGAAAATTAAATACTTTTTGCCAAAGGGTTAAAGAACTTTTCGAATGCCCAACAAATTGATCTTAGTGTTAAATACTTTATAACGGGTTGATGGGTGGATATGTGACAATGGATGAATAGCCCCATCATTTCAATCCGAAGGCCAATCGACATTCATGCGAGTGGACTGCACATGATGAACCCCATTAAATGCCTGGAAAAACGCAATAGTTGGCTGGCAAGGTTATGGCGTCTGTATTTTGGGATTCGCATGAAATAATTTTTTTGACTACGCGTTAAGGAAGGACCATTAACAGCGACTATAACATGCCGTTATTGGACCCTTTTGAAGGACGAAATTGCCGCACAATGGCGACATTTGAAGAGAAAGAAAGTGCTGTTTCGTCAAGACACAAGTCAGTGAAAATGATGGATAAATCCATGCACTGGGCTTCGAATTGCTTTCACATCTACCAAATTCTCCAGATCTGCCCTCCTGCGCCTATTTTCAGTTTTCAGATCTGAATAGAATGTTGGCTGGGAAGAAATTTTCATCGAATGAAGTGGTGATCACCGAAACTGAGGCCTATTTACAAGCAAAGGATAAATCTTACTACAAAAATGCTATCGAAAAGTTGAAAGGTCGCTATAATCCGTGTAGCATCCTTGAAGGGAACTATGTTGAATTAAAAAAAAAAAAACGAATTTCGCAAAATGTATTTTACCATGGTAGTCCGCAGGCTTTTCAATTCAATGCCAGTTATAGCGCAATTTGGTTATCAAACATGCCGTTAATTGGCAACAGTCTATTAAATTTTTATTAACCCACTTCTTCGCTTGTATTTCAATTATTTCAATTATCCCGCCCGACTTTATTGTACATAAATTTCCCTGGAAATGCAAAAAGTTTAAATGAAGTTCAACTTAACTGCAATAACAAAAGAAATAACCATAACGTATCGGTCAAACTGCTATGTGAACGTTTGGCAACTCTACATTACTTTTTTAAGGTGTAAGAATTTTCTATTTATGCAAATTAATTTTGTTAAACTTCTGCATATTTGATTTTGCTGCTTGCTCTATTGTTGCTGTTGTTGCTTTTGTTGTTATACCCTCAATAGGGCGATAAGGTTGGCTCGTAATTTGTAGCATCCAGAAGAAAACGTTAGAGATTATTAGTGTATCTGAGTCGTTTTCGGCGAAAAATTACGACAAGTAATTTTCACAGGCTTCTCTTAAAGCCACCTTTATTCCATTAAGGGAGTTCTTCATTGACCGAAACAAATGGTAGTCCGATAGACCAAGGTCAGAGCTATATGGTGGATGTATCCGAACTTCCCAGCCAAGCTCTCCCGGATTTTTGTCGAGTCATCAAAGATGTGTGTGGTCTAGTGTTGTCCTGTTGGAAGACGAAGCCCTTTCTGTTGATCAGTGTTGATCACATTATTGTCGTATTTGATCCACTTTTCTTTCCTGTTTCCATTCGTTTCAGAAATGGTTCCGATTTCATTTCGTTTCAGCAAAGAATCGCAGATGTTAATTCGGTCCATTAAATTTTTCACAGCCAATTCATGTGGTACCCAAACATCGAGCTTCTTTTTGTAGCCAGCCTTTTTTAAATGAGTCACAATCGTTTAATGATGAATGTTAAGTTCCTTAGCGATGTCATGATTGCTTAGGTTCGGTTCAATCTTTTCCATAATTTCATCGACTTTCTTAACGATAGGTCGACCAGGCTAAGGTGCATCTTTCACATCGAAATTTCCAAAACGGAACCTAGCGAACCATTGTTGTACTGCACGACCTGATACAACATCGTCTCCGTAAACTTCACAAATTTTATTGTTGGCTTGTCTGGTATTGTCTACAAAATTCAAAATATAGCGAATTTCTTCATTATTTTCACTAATTTTTGAACAGCTTTAACTTTTTTTCAACTTTCCCCAATTGAAGCTTAAGATGAAGATACCTTTCCAACACTATATAGTATGACACAATGTGATTGGTCGCACTGGACTATAGACGACTGCAAGGACATCTATTGACAAAATACGAAAAGACTTTTTCGACTACCCAATATATGTGCACTAGTCCTTCAGATTTTCAGATATCGATCTGTCATTTTTTCCTCAAAAAGTTGCTGATTATTCAGAACCGCAGGCATCGTGCCACTATAACATATAATGTCATTCTTTGTACGAAAATCTTTTTTTTAGTTGTTAAGATATCTTCACGAAATTTGGGTTCGATTTTTGACAAAAGCAATCTCAGAATATATTATTCAGTTCGAATCACTATAGCATATGTGTACATACCTATATAGCTTCTTTACGAACTGACCTCTCAAAATCAAATTCTTGCAACTTTTTTTTATTTGTGAAGGGAATTTTAGCTTCGGTGCAACCAAAGTTAACGTTTATGTTTTTTGTTGTTGCATTAACGGTATTATGGCTATAACGGCTTTTTATGATACGGCTAAGCCATTTCAAATTAAAGCTGCTTTTAATTGATTGTTATGCTGTTCTTTTCTATCAACGCGCACTTAATTTAGTTTATTAATAATTAAATTACGATATAATACAATTTTTAATTACTTCGAGCGATTTTGTAGTTGTTCAACAGTTTCAATTGCTAATTATATGCTCGCTGACGCTCACACATACATACACACACACACACGAATTGGATGATGTGGCGCGCACCAGCACATGCACGGCAATTTGACACATTCAATTATGCGTTCACAGGCAGCAAATTACACATGTACAACAAAAACAATGCACGCAATTACAACAACCAATTAGTGATGCTAAAGTGCAGTCCGATTGCCATTAATATTGTTGCCACCATCTTTACTCTTGACACACGCACGCATACTTGCTGATGTGCAAGTGTGTATGTGTGTGAGTGCTGCTGTTGCAGCGACTGCCGCTGCTGTTCAATTGGCGTTGCACTCAAATCCCCACATTGATTAACACCAAATTAGAAGCTTATTAGTGTTGCAAGTTGTGGGAGTTGGCAAATTCACTTCGACATCATGCATACACACACACACACACACACGCACATACCCACACAAATGCACAATGGCATGCGCAAACAATTGCAAACTTAGGCATACGAGTAATTACTGACGCACTCGTAAATATGTTTGTGCCATACACATATATACATACATACATACATACTCACTCAGCTGGCATGTTAAACACGCGCTCTAAGTGTCTCTGTTCGTATATACATATGTTTGTACATATGTTTGATAGCTATGTGAGTACTGTTGAGCTTTTCGCTTAAAACTTCACCTTCGCCCACCGTGGCATTGCTGGTAACTGAGAGGGTGTATGTACCATTTATATGTACATATGTATGTTTGTATATGTGAGTGACTGCAGGATGTGGCGAGCAGTAAGCGTTGGTTTGATGCACGTTGATGGCACACACGCGACCACTTAAACAGCCATTCAAGCATAAATGATGAATTCACACGAAATTACTTGTTCACACACTTAAACATGTACATACATACATACACATATAAATCTAATTGTACACGAAAGTTTGTACAACTGAGTTTCCAGGCGTGCAAAAAATGTGAAAAGTGCGGGAAATGGGCTTCTTGAAAGTTTCAATTTGCTCAAAAAGGTGTGGGAAGTTATTTTACTTGTGAGATCTCACTTTTTTGTTGTAGTAATTCGTGAGTACCTTGAGAATATTAATAAATTATTTAAAATTATTTTTGGTAAGCAAGTGTTGGTGGAAATTCGAAATTTAAATTTTAGACCACGATTATTTTTTTTTTTTGATTTTCCATATTTATAATTTTTATACCATGAACAGGGTATATAAAGTTTGCTTCGATGCTTCTAACAACCAAAAGTAAACGTCAGAGATCCCATAAAGTATAAGTAAAGAAAGAGACATTCTTTATTGGCGTAGATACCGCTTACGTGGTTATAGCGCGCTGGAAATTCCAAGTGTAACCAGGTACTTCCACCTGGTCTTTCCAACGGAGTGGAGGCCTTCCTCTTTCTTCTGCATCCCCCGGCGGTTATCTCATACAGCTCATCGTTCTATCGACTGCGGTATTCGTCATTGCCAATGCACAAAGGATTATAAATCTTCCGCAGAATCTTTTTCTCGAAAACTGTAGCGCCGACTCATCAGCTATTGTCATCGTCCAAGCCTCTGCTCCATATAGCAGGACGGAAAAAATGAGTGACTTGTTTTTTGTTCGTCGAAAGAGGACTTTACTTCTCAATTGCCTAATCAGTTTGAAGTAGCACCTGTTGACAAGAGTTATTCTGGGTTGGATTTCAATGCTGACATTGTTGTTGGTGCTAATGATGGTTCCAAAATAGTCGAACTTATCTACGACTTAAAGTTATGACTGTCAGTTGTTAGTTTGATGACAATAGATATTTCGCCTTCCCCTCACTCACTATCAGATTAATTTGCTTCAATTCCTTATCCATTCTGAAAGAAGCAGAACTTACGGCGCGGTTGTTGACGCCAATGATATCAATATCCTTGGCGTACGCCAGCAGCTGTACACTCTTATACAAGTAGAAGATGGTACCTTCTGAACACACTTAAATACCAATCGTTCGACCATATTCTACAAAGAACCGGATGCATGCTCCTTATCAGTTCTTCGCCGGCGTATTTGAATAGCTCGGTCGGTAATCCATCGGCCTCCGCCGCTTTGTACACCATCTCCTGGTGTTAAGTTTTCCCTCCATAATTTCAGTATGCTCTGAGCATCAGTCGCCTTGTCCAACTGTCTGCATACATGCTTACTACTTCGAAATCTGTAAGGTATACAAGAGTGGGCAATACAAGATTCGCAGCTCGCCGCTATTCGACCACGACCTTTTTCTTTTGGCGTACTTTTCATCACCACCATTCCATCCGATTTAAAAAGGGATATAATTTGTTACGATTCCGCAGTAGTTTGCAGTAGGAAATTCGGTATATGACCTTTTTTCCGTTAACCATACATCGAGCTCCTTTTGGTATCCAGTCTTACTTAAATGATTCTCAGCGATTTTTGGTACAATGTTTCGATGTTTTCAATGTCCGACGATTTCCATTCTTTTATTGATATTTTCAAGAACTGGTCTTCTAACGTGGTGCATCTTTGACATTAAAATTATCGGAACGTAATCGACGAAATCAAAATTCCGCATGACAGTATCAGGACCATAAACATTATTCACATTTCAGCTGACTGGTTTATCGATGAAAAAATGCAAAATATGGGCGTCTATCTTTGAGACGTGCTCAAACAATACTGAGTAAAGCAATCCCACAAGATGTTATATCATCTATTTGGTGAAATTTTAAAGGTTTCTTTTAGTTTGAACTTTTGCCCAACAATACCACGATTAGTTCTGATGTGTATTATGACCAGTTGGACAATTTGAGTGATGCACTCAAACAGAAGGAGCCAGAATTGATCAATAGAAACGGTGTAGTGTTCCACCAAGAGGCCCCATACAAAGCTAATTACCACCATCTTCTATAGACTTCGCCTTCGCACTATTACTTGTTCGGGTCTCCACAAAATTTTTTGTATGCGAGAACCTTTAAATCAAATCAGAAGTTTAATATAATGTGTAAATTTATATAATGTAAATCGGCCTATGAATGATAAGTATGTCCGAATTGTTATTTTGAAAAGTTAAGGAAGAGAGGGGATAGATTTCGCCATACATTTATTTGAATCAATAATTCTTTATAATTAATTGATTCGATTTGTTTCGAATTAAAGAACCGGAAAAATAATATTTATTTTGCATCTTACTTCAAAAGCTAAACACCAATTAAAGAGCAAACATTGATTGTGTAACAAGTAAATTTAATAATTAAATTTTATGCACCCTAAACAATGAACCACAATAATATTTCAATCAATCTGCACCGAGTCCTGCCTAAGCTACCACAAAATTGACATTGATCCTCTGGCATTAAATTACCTAATAACAGATTATGCTAAGAGGCATGTAAATACCCAGCGATTAGGCGAAAAAAAGTTGCCACCAACCAATTAACACATAATGCTAATGCCTAGTAACAATAACAAAAACAAAATTAGCACAAATGTTATGAAGGCAAATAAGTTTGGTATAAACACATACATACAAATACTATATGTGTTGTTATACCAATTTGCTTCAACAACGTGAAATGTGTCGGCTTTACTACATGTTTGTATGTATGTACATTGTTTTGGTTTAGTTGTATGAGTTTTTGTTGTTGTGTCACCGCCGTCCAAGCCAGCCAGCTGAGCTCTTGAGTCATTCACATCCTTGTCACTTGTCTGCCACAAGCCAGCATGAGTTTTTTGTACGTGTATGTGTTTTTGTATTGCGTACACTGCTTTACCGGCATCAGGTTGCCGCTTGTCGCTTGCTTAACACTGTGCTGTTTTGGTTTGTCGCATTTTGTTCTAAGCACTTACCCTTTGCTCCAGCTTTGCTCCGTTGACACTAATCACATAAGCTTGTGGGTTCTATAACATTTAATACGCATAATCCGGGTATTACTTTTTCCAAACCCTCTCTCTTTCTCTCTTCATCGTTTCGTACTTGTGTGTGTGTCTGCTTTTCCTGTTGCTTGCTTTCTTGTGTCTTTCTAACGAAATTTTACATAACAAAAGTTGAATTTATTTTGCCATTTTTACTTTGCCGAGTCTTAGAATATTGCTCTTGTAGCTGCTGCCACAGTGGCTGCGTTGTATTCCTGTTAGCTGTCTGACTGTTGTCGCTGTCATTGCTGAGGTGATTCAATTGTTATAAGGATAAAAAATTATATATGTGTATATATTTCTTTATATATACGAGGTCTGTTCAAAAATTGCTTCATTTAAAAAATATTTAGACATCCAACATAAAAGAAATACATCAGTCTGGATTTTATAAAAATACGTTTTCTTTTGCTTAAGGGTCCTTTAACTTTAAGATCCTTTTAATTTTAGGGTTCTAAAAACATCATAAAATTCTTAGTATATCGAAGAAAACAGTTCCTTGCTCCATCTGCTTTGGTTTCGAAATGTTTCTAGAAACTGAATTTTCCAAAACGGGTTTTTAAGTAGACCTTCACATGTATTCACTTGATATTTTAACTGTAATAATTTGCAACTCGTGTTAAAAAAAACTGATCCTGTTTTTACAAGTTCCCCATTTAGTGAAAAATTTATGAAAAGTTAGATAAGCACCAACAAACCTTATGTGGATTAAGAGCACGTTTCTTCTATCGTTTTAGATCGCACAAGGCCTTAGAATAAGCGTCATCCGAATAAAAAGGTGATTTCGGGTTTCCACCAGTTTGTATATAAATTTTCTAAATAATTTTTTATTGTATAATTAAGTCTGAAATCTAGAAATTTCGTATTTTCTTAGTCCTAGAATAAATAGGTAAATTGAGAATAGTTTTCCGGGACCTATACTGATCTAAACGCTTTAAAGTGTTTCTCCAGATTTCTTTCTATTTATTTCAGTCAACTGTATTATGACAAAAGACTATCATTTCTAGAGTACTTTCAGTATTTGAGAGAGGTTTGGGGATTCTGCTGTTGGTTTTGAGCTATTAAAAAATAATAATTTTTCTGATAATTCTGCGGAGCCTTGCTCTGTCTAAATCTTCAGTATTGACTCCTGAAAAGAAGCATATTTGGTTCATAAATTAAATGTAATGCCTTTCTCTATGAACTCGATGTGAAAGTCATTATTGTCATAATAGAAATATGAGCCTTCTTTTACTTTTTATTTTCCGAAGAATAGTCTTTCATGAATATGAAATACCAAATCTCTTTTATCTGAATTTTGAATAGACGTGATAATTTTAATACGTCATTAGTAATATGTGTTAATTATTATGTTGATCAAACGACTATAGACTATAACTAAATAAAATGATTTCCAGATGTTGCGAGCTTCAACGCCTTGTTTAGCGTTCGTTCTGACTCAGCCATTTCTGAATATATAATATTATGAAAACCAAAAGCCTTAGATTTTTTAGTCTAAAGGTGTGAAAAAATTAAAAATCGTTGCTTCCATATTTCAATAGTTTAGGTATTGAAAAATAAAGGGTGGTCCATTTCGAGGTTCCCTACTTTAAAAAAAAAATACACAGAAACTTCAAATTTAATGGGGTATGTTATTATCATTCGACAGAACATTTTTTTGGCATTTGTTTTTTGAAGATAATTTTTTTTACAATGTTGGCCGCGGCTACGTCTCAGATGGTCCATCCGTTGAGTACAATTTTCGATTACTCGTTCGAGCATTTTCACTGAATCGAAGCGGGATTGTCCATATTAACTTCAGACTTTACATATCCCCATCGGAAATCACACGATCTTGGTGGCCAATTACCTGCTCACCGAAGTGCTTTCTCAATAAATCCATTGGAAGCGGCGCTGTCTTGTTGAAACCAAATCTCACAAGCTTCAATTTCAGGTATCAAATAGTCGGTTATCAGGGCGAGATAACGGTCGCCAATGACGGTTACGTTCTCACCGGTGTAATTTATGAAGAAATATAGGATGATGATTCCACCGGCCCAAAAACCACACCGAACCGTGCTTTTTTCTGCATGAAACGGCAGATCTTGAATCTTTTCAGGTTGCTCTAGGTCCCAAATGCGATAATTTTGCTTGTTTACATGGCGGATATGGGCCTCATCGCTGAACGAAATTTGGCTCGGAAACGTCGGATCTTCTTCAAGAGCATTTTGTACGCTTTCAATTTAAGATCTCGACGTAAAATTATATACGGCAGTCCGAGTTGATTCGAGTATACCAATTCTTGTCTTGTAAGCACGACAAAACATTCTAAAGGGTGATTTTTTAAGAGCTTGATAACTTTTTTAAAAAAAAAAACGCATAAAATTTGCAAAATCTCATCGGTTCTTTATTTGAAACGTTAGATTGGTTCATGACATTTACTTTTTGAAGATAATTTCATTTAAATGTTGACCGCGGCTGCGTCTTAGGTGGTCCATTCGGAAAGTCCAATTTTGGGCAACTTTTTCGAGCATTTCGGCCGGAATAGCCCGAATTTCTTCGGAAATGTTGTCTTCCAAAGCTGGAATAGTTGCTGGCTTATTTCTGTAGACTTTAGACTTGACGTAGCCCCACAAAAAATAGTCTAAAGGCGTTAAATCGCATGATCTTGGTGGCCAACTTACGGGTCCATTTCTTGAGATGAATTGTTGTCCGAAGTTTTCCCTCAAAATGGCCATAGAATCGCGAGCTGTGTGGCATGTAGCGCCATCTTGTTGAAACCACATGTCAACCAAGTTCAGTTCTTCCATTTTTGGCAACAAAAAGTTTGTTAGCATCGAACGATAGCGATCGCCATTCACCGTAACGTTGCGTCCAACAGCATCTTTGAAAAAATACGGTCCAATGATTCTACCAGCGTACAAACCACACCAAACAGTGCATTTTTCGGGATGCATGGGCAGTTCTTGAACGGCTTCTGGTTGCTCTTCACCCCAAATGCGGCAATTTTGCTTATTTACGTAGCCATTCAACCAGAAATGAGCCTCATCGCTCATCGGACACGGACGCGAAACACATTTCGAACCGAACACTGATTTTGGTAATAAAATTCAATGATTTGCAAGCGTTGCTCGTTAGTAAGTCTATTCATGATGAAATGTCAAAGCATACTGAGCATCTTTCTCTTTGACACCATGTCTGACATCCCACGTGATCTGTCAAATACTACTGCATGAAAATCCTAACCTCAAAAAAATCACCCGTTAAAATAAGTTAAATTAAGTTGTACGTCCAGGCGAGATTACCTTGGTATACAAATCTTTACAAAAAATTAAAAAAAAATATATCACCGTTTTGTGAGCAGACCTCGTACTTTTAACTTTTATGTAAATTCGACTAATTGGTTTGCTTGTGACTACTCGTATATCCTGCTTTATGGCTTTAGCTTATAGTATTTTAATATTTGAAAATCTGTTTACTACACTTTTATTTATTTCTTGCTTTAGACTTAGTTATTTTCAACCACACTGTATTGTATGTGTGTTCAGTTGCGGGTCGACGACTGCAGTTGTCACAAATCATTCATTTTGTTATTTATTTATTTATTAAGGTTTTACTTTCACTTGACTTATAAAAGCTAGTTTACACAATTACGTACAGACAGACATACATATGTAAGCCAATAGTTCAATGTCAACGCAATATTTGTTTTGGTTGTTTGTGAAATTGGCCAAAAGCGCTTAGACACGTAAGCACTTAAACTGTAGTAAATCTCTTAATCAGACAGTCGGACAATAATTCAAACTTTACCAAACTCGAATGCGAGGCAGCAGCAAAGTGCAGGAGTTGGCCAAGAAGTAGAGCAGTAAAACATTTGGGAATGTGACTACATACATCCTTAGATTGCTCAGCAGCTGCTCAGACTTTGTCGGACAACACTCAATGTATAATTTAATTACAACAACACTTGAGGGAATTGGTTGACAACTTTGGGGGCTGCAAGGCACAAAAAGAACGCATATACTCCTCCATCTCTGCATATATGGCTCACTTGTAGCCATGTCTACTGCATTTGCATTCTCAAAATGTTTATTTCTCTGGTTGCCAAGCTACAAGTAGCCAATCATAGGGGCTCATAGCAATATTCACAGACATCGGTGCGTCGTACTTCCTACTTTTGCCCTCTACTAATCAAGTGGTTGTCCTGAATTAGTAATTAGTTTTGTGGTTTACGGAGAAAATTAAAAGCAAGTGAGGCAACAACGTGCGTAGACTCTAGACGCATGCACATATAATTGAGTAGATGCTGTTGATTTCTTCATCCAATTTCAAGTATTATATTGACACATGTGCACATCTGTATGTTCTTATACTACATATTTGTAGAGCTTGGGTTGTCGTATATATTCTTAAGCTATACATTTACATTATTTAACAACACTTGGTGTCTTAGATACAAATATACTCGTATATATAGTACATAACTATGGTCAAAATATAAAATCGGTCCTCTTTTTTACCGTTTATTTGACTTCTTTTTATAAATTTGCTCCTTCGAAAAAAAAATTATATTTGGCCGGAGACTAACAAATCTTATGCTTATTTTATGTTGGAAACTATCTATAATATAAAAAAATTGCAGTCCAATTTTTTATAGTTTTACAACTCTTTGATTTACTCGTACAAGTTTAAGATTATTTACTTTACGGTATCTGATAGCTTTCTTACTAAATAAGTTTAAATAAAAGAATTCTGCAATGCTCCTAGGTAGGATCTCGTAATCGCTATACCATATATTATTATTACAAATATTAAACATTTCCCTTTTCCCCAAAAATTGCAACTCTGTTCTATCACATATTTTATATAAAGGATTAAAGTAGTTATTTATGTATCAAACACATTTTTAATCTACAAAGATTTTGCGTATTTTCCATAAATTAATTTATTTTCTAAATATTTTAAAGATCAGATCAATGATGTTAGCCGAAAAAGAGAATAAGCATTAGACCAACATTCTCTCTTTCGAATGAGATTTTCAAAGACTTTGGGTTCTTTTCTTAAGAACTTCTCGGGTAGAAAACAGCCTTTTTACCACAATTTTTTCTCACATAAAAAAGAAATATTTTATTACAATTTTTTTGTTGCTAACATACACTACTAACAAAAAAATATGAAATTTTGGGAAGCAAACATTTTAAACTCAGCCATTGCGACACCATTACCGGTAATCCCTCGGAAAAAAGATGCGCCCGCGTTGGTAGAATAACTCTTTACAGAATCATCTAAAGTGAAAAAATACGAGTTTTAGTTAAAACCTTAACTTAGAACTTGGGTGGAGGAAAAAATCTCAAAATTGGATTTTGGCAGACATTTTTACAAAAAAAAAAAATTATTTCAGTGAAAATTTCGCCAAATTTTTTTTTCCAAATGTTTTTAATCGGAAAAGAAATCCTTCGTCCAAGTCGTTAAGAATGGTATCTCAAAGGCATATGTAAAATTTCATGAAGATTGGATGAATAGTTCTCGAGAAATCTTGGCAACCGACTTCAAAAGCACATTTTCAATAAACAACGTGTTTAAAGACGGCGTACTTAGCTTAGCTAGCCTCAAGTGCACAAGTTCTCAAGGGTATATCTCCGAAACTATTACTCAGATCAACTTGAAAATCGATTTTTTGAAACCAGTAAACTCGTGTAATCCTTAAGTACATATCTATAACAGGTGGACTAAAAATTCGTAGGCTGATACACAGATGGCACAACTAATATTAAATTCATATGATATTTAGTCTCTCCACACTTTTAAAAAATACTTGTACAAATTTCATAGCTGTCGAACTACTAGTTTATGAGATATATCATTTTGATTGCAGCAACATGTGTTAACATGGATAAAAAGAAATTTCGCGTTTTGTTAAAATATTGGTTTTTGGAGAAAAAATTCAGTTGCAAGGTTTGGGCTGATCTACATTACTTGGAATCTAGGTCAGGAGAAACAACTGTTGAAAAGTGGTTTGTTAAGTTTGAACGAGGCGAAGTGACCACCGAGGCAGTGGACGTCCTAGAGAGCATGTTACCGTTGAAATCTTAAAAAAATACCCAAAATATTTTTGGATGTCCTTAAAGTGAGATTGTTCGAAAGAGCTGAGACTGTAAAGATATCAAAGGAGCGTATTGGCTATATTGTGAAAGGGTGTACGAAAGCTATGTGCAAAGTGGATGCCGCGCAAGCTGACTATTCAACAAATTGCTGATTCTAAGGAGTCTTTGAAACTCTAATCGTACTAAAACCGAATTTTTGCTTCGATGTGTGACAATCAATCAAACATGGCACCATCATTTCACACCGGATCCTAGAGTAGACTGCACATAACCAACCGACCCCAAATCGTGGAAAGCACGTGATCGTTTGAAGAAAAAAATATCAAAAAATCGGTCCCGTTTGAAAAAGAAGAAAGTGTTACCAATCAAATACAATACAATTCATTAATTGGACCACGAATTGCTTCGCATCCACCGTATTCACCAAATGTGTCCCTAGTGACTATTTCCTGTTCTCAGACCTCAAGAGAATGGGCGCTGGAAAGAGATGTAGCAACAATGAAGAGTTAATCGCAGAAAGTGAGGCTTATCCAGTTTTCCATACACTTGTTGTTGGTGGACTTCAGCATCTCCGACCTCTATTCGGTGGGTATTTTACAAGAGATACATACAAGTATTTTAATATCTGGCTTTAACACGTTTCCTTCCCAAAATATTAACCAAAATTAGTTCAGTCGGTCCAAATGAGATGTTAAAGTCTTCTGTTATCTATGGTATTCAGGCAACGCACTTTAATGTTATCGTCATTCACAGAGGTGCAAAGTCGCGATTTGCATGAGGCATGTTTTATTTTGACCTTCACTGAATGCTTTGTTAATCAAATCAAAATCTTGTGCTTATGATAAAGAACATCACAAACACATTTCTGTAATATATTGAACATTTCCATAACTGTTATTCTATTGAAATCACAAAATTTCAAGCAAAATCCTTCAGTTTTTTTCATGGTAAAAATCATCAGATAATTTTTTCGCGTCGTAAATAAACAGCCGCCAAACACGCACTAATTGACATATGGACATACAAATTCATATGAGCATTACAAAGCTTGTACCAATACAGAAAACGAATGATTGATTTGTTATTTTAAATGGTCTAGTCCGAGACATATTTGATTAGATGGTATGCAATATGTCTTAGTTTTTAAAACTTTTGAAGCTTTCTAAATTAAGGGCTTCCCCAGATGCAACGCAGTAATTTTTGAAATGTCCTTTTATACTCTTAAGATTTTTGTTTAATCGAGTTCAACTTAGGATCAATTCAATAAAAAAAAAATTCCACTCTTTGGAGATAATGCCAACTTGTGCGTATAGGTTAGTCTGCATAACAACCAAATCTTTTCGTGCTTGATGCATATTTTAATATTCGATTATTCAATGTCGCCATATTCAGCGCACAACTTTCCCATAAAAACTATTATCATAAAAATATTCACTTGAAATGCACACGTTCCCTCATAACCAAATATACCAAAATATCGACCATCAAAAAGGTTATGCAATAAAATGTATGCTATTTTATTTCATAACAAGCACATAAGTGTCAATGTATTGGTATACATTTGAAAATAACTCTGTTGAATGACAACGTTTATTACGACTTTGGCTACCTACTGTGTGGCAGTTTATCTCGCAGGAAGTAATAGACGAAGCGACTCAAAGTTAAGGCAAATAAGCTCAAGGAACTGGTTAGGGCGGTATGTGCTTGTAACAATTTTGATTAGGGTTGTGCTTTTTTTGCAAGGATTTTTTCTGGCTATCATAATGCTATGTTGTTGCTAATATGGTTTTTTTTGTAAGATGAAAATTTTTTTTTTGAGAAAAGTCAATTTTCCATGGCCTCTCGTTAACAATTATATTTTTTCTTTGCTCAGATATTATTGGACTTCCTTCAAACATGCTTTTTTTAATCTTAAAGCAACATAAAATTTTCTGAAGACCCATAATCCTTGCTTATTTATAATGCTCTAAGACTAAAGTGTACCATCAAAAAACTTAAACGTTGGCTAGCCTGACTTCATAGTAAATGGTACTAACTGAGACACTTCTATTCCACTGTAGCTTCTTGTCGGAGAAATGTCTGATCGAAAGTTAATTTTTCTCTTAAGCATAGACCACCCTATTTATCTGTATATCGAAGTAAAAGCTTCTCAAACTATAAGTACTTATCTATTCTCCATGCATAGGAGCGTCTATAAAAGTAAAGCGTTTAAGATTTCGTTTGAGCTCTGTAAAATAGCTCTTAAGAATATGTAGAATTTTATGCTGTTTGCACAGCGTTCTTATTTAGCTCCTGCCGTCATATAAGCTTAGCACATGGTTTTATGAATAACGGAAAGTATAAGTAACAGAAAAGTGACAAAATCGCAATGAAAATTTAAGTTAAAATGGAAAGTATATTTTAAGTGCAAATATACACAACAAACAAAAGCAAAAGTTTGAGGCGAAACTTAAAAAAAACTGATTTTTTACTGGCATAACATTTTAATACTATTTTGCTGATTGCCTTTAATTATCTCTTTTTAATCTCCAATTATTATAAAACGCTTTGATTTTTAACACAACACTATCAATCAAAATATTAGAAGCCATATTAAATCCACATCAAATACTATCAAAAGTTCATGTGCCATATTCGTGCGATAATCCATCCATTCTCTATGGAAAAATGTGCAGTGGACCAACCAATGAATATGTAAATAACACAACAAATACAACTAATCAATGCGATTAATGGACGACATAAATTGCACAAATATTGAATCGAGCCAATAAAAAAAATTAAATAAAAAAATGAAATCTCGATAAAAATTAAATATCTAATCAATGCTCCAGTGAGATTTTGTGTGAGCTTAATATGCTGAAAAAGAATATGTAAATAGTTGTTTATACAGAGTACAAATCAGAATACCAAATAAAGCCAATACAAAAAATATAATAATAGAATAAATCAAATAAAATCAAATACGGTAAACTTTCATATACATATATATATTGTGACAAAAAAGCGACCGAAAATTTTAATAGTTCTAACCAAATTTCGTGTCGAAATCGTAGCAATTATTGGAAAAGACTTACAATGATTCAGTTTTATCAACACAACGCAAGCCTACGAGTGGTACAAAGAATTCAAACACGGTCGAGAGATCGTTGAATACATGTCTCCTTCTGGACGACTTTCGACGTTTTTAATTGATGAAAATATTTAAAATGTGAAGGATTGGTGCTTGAAAATCGTAAGGCAAGTGTTAGAGAGATGACAAGAGAGCTCGATACCTCTCGTGAGTCCGTTCGAAGAATTTTGGTGGTTATTTTGGGTACGAAACGCGTTCTTGCTTGACTCGTCCCAATAAAGCTGAATTTGTTTTCCAAAAGAGTACCGTAAACAGGTCTCTTTGGACATGCTTGATCGTGCGAATTTCAATCCCACTTTCATGGAGAGCATTATAACTACCGATGAGACATGGGTATGAGTTTGACATACAAACAAGTCAACAATCATCGGAATTGAGGGGAAAAAAACGAGTCGAAAAAAAAACAAGCCAAAGCAAAGCCGCTCTAAAATCATTGATTTCTTTGACATTCGTAATTTGGTGCATCATAAATTTGTTCCGGAGGAACAAATGGTCAACAAGGAGTTCTATATGGCCGTATACTCGTAGTAGCGTTTGCGTTAGAACATCCATCGAAAACAACCGAAATTGTGGAAGATCAATTCATGGATTTTACACGATAATAATCCACTATCGCATCGAGCCACGATTGTTACCGAATTTAAAACCAAAAACGCAATGAATACCATCGGTTAATTAACCAGATTTGGCTCTGTGCGTATTAACCAGATTTGGCTCTGTGCGATTTTTCTAGTTCTCCAAACAGAAATTGCCGCTCTGTGGAACCCGTTTTCAGTCTATCGAAGAGCTAAATCAAAATTCGCTGATGGAGCTAAAGACCATCCCAAAACGTGCTTTTGAAAAGTCTTTCGAAGACTGGAAGAATCGTTGGCTGAAGCATTTTACATCTGGTGGGGATTACTTTGAAGGCAACAAAAGCAATATTGTTGAATAATAAAATATTTTGAGTTTTATTTACAGTTTCCGAGTACTTTTTTGTCACAATGTATGCATAAATATATGTGTACATATATGTAATATGTCTTTCATGTAAATATATTTATTCTCTTCAAACAATTTGATTTCACAACGCATTTTTACTCTCATAGATTGCACATTTGTTTTTGTGTATGCATATTAAGGTGAGCCAAAAAAGAACCACTAATAGCCTTGACAAACGGCAGCGTTAATCCGGATTAACTGCGCACTTAATCAGATCCAAATTTGTAGGTTACAGACGGCAGCTTTGCAAGTTGGAAACTCTCTCTGAAACAGCTGATTGTCATTTTTATAATATAATATTTTCAGTGAAAATGGATAGAAAATAAACGTTGCGGTTGTTAGCCGACCAAATTGTATCTGCAAACTGCATCATAACATAACATCATAATAAAACTTTTTGTTATTGAAAATTTGAAAATGCAGCTAACTCTCTAAAATTTTGTGGATTAAATGGAAGTTAGCAATAGAGTTATCTTTACTAACTCCTGAATTAAACGATATCGGATGCTCCGACAAATGAGCAGCTGTTTCGGGTAAAAAAGGCATATGGAAAATTTCAGAACGATATATCAAAAAGTGAGAGATCGCGTTGTAAATACACCATGTTCAGGCTAAGCCTAAAGTTTCCTCTAAATTTTTCTAATTCCTCAGCAAGATTTTTTTTTTTCAATTCACAAATTCTTTATTAAAAAAAAAGTAGCTTTGTAAAGTGTTACATGTGAGTTTTGAATGCTCACCGACACTATTAAAAATTTAGCTAAAAAAAAATTTTCCTTGCAAGAATATTAGGTTAATTTTAACCCATAAATTCGATATCAGTTTTTTTTGGCTCACCCTATATGTAGGTCCATTCACAGAAACAAAAACTTAACGAAAACTTCTCTTTTTTTTCTCATGTACAAAGATACAGTGACGCTAATTGAAATGGAATCCCATTGGATATTTTCCATTATTTACTATTAAGTATTCCATATTTTTTTTTAATAAAAAAATTTTTGAGAATTCCAGTAACCTGTCTAATCCTCGAAAAAGAGAATAATACAACTATTGTGCCTGCTGATTGAGCTTATTACGAGGAAAACTCGAGAACCATGTTAAATTGTATTTTTTTTTAACGTACAAATCATATAGTCCTTAGTTAAAGGGACTATATAACATAAGAAAGTAAGAACAGCAAAAATATGTGCGTATAACGGATGGTGCAAAACTGAGTACATGCCGCTTTTTTTTGTTTTTGAATTATACCTGTGCCATTTATTTACGCCTAATTGTTACAAATAAACTAGATATTTAAGAAACAAAAAGTTTTTGTCATTTACTTCAATCGTTTATTTTTTATGCGCGCTCAAACATGAAAATGTTGATCATGGAATCACTTTTGCTCCCCACTGTATACAATCAGAACCACCCTTTTTTGTGTCTTCTCTAATAAAAAATCGAAAATTGTCGTTGTGACACTCATGTTTTTCTTTCTTTCTATTTTACTTCTTCCAAGAAATGTGTTTCATATTTTTTTAATAAAAGTTTTCATAAAAGGAAAACATAAATTGATAAAACCATATATGGAGCAATATTGAAATTGGTTTGTGTCCGTGCTGGACGACTGTTTCTTTCTTTTTATTTCACTTCTTCTAAAAAATGTGTTTCATATTTTTCAAATAAGTAGCTAGATAATACTAGTTAAAGAGTAGGCCAGACGACTGTTCCTTAGGCCTAACAATAATTAGATTTTTTAAATTAATAATTAAATTTTTATAATAATGGAATTGGTTTGTGTCTGTGCTAAAATTAAGTTGGGTTGAACCAAAAATGTTGCAACTATTTTCAAAGCAGTTTTTGAATTCGTCAAATTATATATTTTTTAAGATTTTAGGTAATAAAATATCTCCGTTAATTGACTTATCTGTTTGCACTATTCACCCAATTAAGCCCAACAGCTTAACTGCACTCATTTTTTCACCCACAACTGTGCCTGTTCAAATATAAGCACAGATCTTTTGATTTTGTACAGATTGACCTAGAAAAATCTTCAATTGCTTGCCTCAAATATGCGTAAATTGTATTTGAATGAACAATTTGTTGTTAGCAGGTGTAGCCTAGGAAATCCGGCTCCCAGTATTTACATGTGTCTATCCTGCAACCACATACGAGTCTGTATGTTTGTTATACTGACTTCTGCATATACGAATTTCCGTTGGACAAACCGCTCAAGTGCTAGTTATAATCAAATAAAATGCAATGTTTATATAATATACATATGTATATGTGTGTGTGTAAACTGTATGCAGAAATCCATTGTCCATTTAATTAGATATGTAAATTCCTCAACAAAATTCAGCAAACAAAAATTGTGAAAATGCGCACGCAACCAATAAATAAAAGCTAGAGATAAAATTAGAGAATATTACGCACACATGGGATCAAATGATAATGAAAATTCATTTTATTCAAATATTCCTATTTGTTCTTCGATTCTTTAGTATTTTGGGTATTATTTTATAACAGCTTTTCAACAGTTTACTGAAAAGGATGAACAAATATATTTTGGGAGTATTAATTTGAACTTTTTGATTATACAATATTCCGTAGATCGCAAAATATGATTTTTGAGTTCGTAAGATTGAAAGACAAATGTATCTTTCCGTCAGACATTGAGTATGCAGAATTGTTATTTTCATGCGCCATATCTTGCCATCAGATCATGCACATCATGTTTGCCTAACACAGCCGTTTCCCACTATTTATTCGATGTTTTTTGTAATTATTTTAGTAAAACGGTTTAAATCTGGTATAAAATATAAACCTTAAATTACTTCTTGAACTTAATTCTCATGCGTACTCCTGGCAAAGATGAATTCCATTTACTTTTATTGAAAATTCACAAGTGTACTTTGATTTTACTTAGCCCTATTTAATTTGTCTTAAGATCTTTATTTGAGTTGTGGAACTTTCTGGAAGCAACAGATCGTACATTATTCCTGCCAGTTAGCATAGCATGTGCTTCACATTCACCTTATTTCATTCGTTTTCCTTATAATTTCGACTTTCTTCAGTTCGCCACTGGCATGTCTTAATTGGGCTGTTACATATTTCAGAGAGCAGTTGAGAGAATCTACCCGTGTTATAACTTTATGAGTATTTGTTAAGCTCTTATATGAAGCTATGTCTACCGTCAGCCACAACATGATCCTTTTGCTGTATATCCAAAGTAAACAGGATTTTTTGAATCTAGCGCCCCCTGGTGGAGCTATCTACATGTCGACTGGTATCTTTATCGATTGTCCAGTGAGAATTTCATGACATTTCATCGATTGGTAGTGAAGTTATTGGGTTTCAAGTGTCAGTATGTTTGTGTTATCGGTGCGAAAATGAGCTTCGAACAAAGAGCCAACATAAAATTTTGTTTTAAAATTGGTAAAACTTTCACCGAAACGTTTCAGTTGATGAAACAAGTTTATGGCGATGATTGCCTATCCCGTAGCAGAGTAGATTGGTTTCAACGTTTTCAAAGTGGTCGTGAGGACATAAATGACGATCAACATGTGGGCCAATCGAAATCCGTGATCACCGGAAATTCCATCGAAACTGGGAGTGATTTCATCAAAAATCATCCGAAATCATCATTGAAATTCATGGAAATGGAATTGAACATCTCCAAAACATCGATTTATCGCATTTTGACCGAACATTTGAGCTAACGAAAGGTGTGTTCACGGTTTGTTCCGCGCAAATTGACTGACCTCCAAAAACAGCTCAGAATCCAACATTCGAAGCATGATTATTTGACCAAAAATCACATTTTAACCATTAACCACTTCCCGTATTTACCTGATATGGCACCGCGCGACTTCTTCCTTTTTCGGAAAAATGCATTTGCCCATGAAAGGAGAGCGTTAAGCAGACATAGAGGCCATTCAAAAGGCTTGCACCGGTATACTGGCGGCCATACCGGCCAACGAGCTAAAACCCTCGATCGACATGCTTTTAGACCGTGCCGTATTGAAGCAGAAGAAGACTATTTTGAATAAAAAAAATTGATTTTGCCGAAAAAACCATTTCTTCTGTTTTCCATTTATAATTTTGTAGAATAGCATATATTGAATCCTTTCAAAATGTCTATTTCCCAAATTTAAACTTTCCTCAGATGTTTTTACTTAGTTATGCATCCAGATAACTGACCTGTTTTAACCGCCTTTTAACCTCTTTAAATTCTCAACTCATCGCTACTGTCTCTTTAAATTACACACTGATTTTGTTTCGGAATTAAAATCTTTTTCTGCATTCTTGGCATTCTTGCAATTGATTTGTGATATTTTAAAGAAGTTACATTTGTAAAAGCTCTTTCCCATGCACTCGATAAGCTTGTTTACGCTACTAAATATTTGCACACACACAAAAACATGTTCTTAAATGTATGTATGTAGCATATAGTTAGCTGTGTTAATGACAGCTCACTGTTCACTTAAATGCACTAGAAATCAGAGTTTAGTTAAAGTTCAAATGCAATAAATCCTTTAACATTGTTTAACACATTGTTGCAGCGTAGCAGGGCAGCAAACATGAATAATAGACTAATGCAAGACTTTCACATGTCAATGCACAACCACAAATAACCGCATACATGATTTTGTACGCGTATGTGTGTGCGTACGCACACATGTTACTGGGGCATGCCGACTAGTCGCATAGTTTTGCAATGCTTGTTGCATGGTTGCTAAAGTTGCACAAGCAGCTAAGTGCGCTTGTGTGTGACTAAATGTTGTTCGGTCTTGTTTCCGATCCCACTTCTGGATATTAGTGCTTCATTTAAACAAATTTTGTTAAAAATGTTTTAAGTTTACATTGATGTATGTAGCATGAAAGTTTTGTATTTGGTTATCGTGATTTGAGGGTAGACGAAGCTTTTAGGATTCAAATCAAATATTTGGTAGTCGAAAACTTATTTTCGTATTTCTAATCAAAATTCAACATATTTTTTTTTTTTAATTTATAATGAACTTTAATGAAGCAAATATGTACTTTTTCGGTCGACCACATTTTGCCATTTTTCGGCTACAGACATTATTCCATCAGTGTAAAACTTTTCTGGTTTCTCGGGGAAAAACTGCGACAAGTAATTTTCACAGGCTTCTCTTGAAGCCAACTTTTGTCTATTAAAGGAGTTCTGCATTGATCCCAGCCAAGCTCTCCCAGTTTTTTCCGAGTCATCAAAGATGTGTGTGGTCTAGCGTTGTCCTGATGGAAGACGAAGCCCTTTCTGTTGATCAGTTCTGGCCGTTTTTTTTTGATTTCTTGTTTCAATCTCATCAATTGTTGACCTAAAAATGTTGAATCAATCATTTGACTAGCCTGGAGCAGCTCATACTAGATAATTTCTTTCCAATCCCACCAAACACTCAGCATAACCTTTCGAGGCGGCAATCCTGGCTTTGCGACCATTCGTGGAGCCTCAGCACGCTTTGAAAATCATCTTTTTCGCACACTATTGTCGTATTTGATCCACTTTTCGTTTCCTGTTTCCATTCGCTTCAGAAATGGTTCGATTTCATTTCGTTTCAGCAAAGAATCGCAGATGTTAATTCGGTTCATTAAATTTTTCACAGACAATTCATGTGATACCCAAACATCGAGTTTCTTTTTGTAGCCAGCCTTTTATAAATTTTTCAAAACCGTTTGATGATGAATGTTAAGTTCCTTAGCGATGTCCTGGCTGCTTAGGTGACGGTCCTGGTCAACCTATTCCATAATTTCATCGACTTTTTCATCGATAGGTCGACCAAAGCGAGGTGCATCTTTCACATCGAAATTTCCAGAACGGAAGCGAGCGAAACATCGTTGAACTACACGAATTGATTGAGCATCGTCTCCGTAAACTTCACAAATTGCATTGGTGGCCTGCGTGGCATTCTTCCCTCTTTTATTCAAAAATTTCAAAATATAGCGGATTTTTTCATTATTTTCACTCAGTTTTGAACATCTCTAACTTTTTTCAACATCACCGAATTTAAGTTTTTTTTGGTTAAATGAAACTTAAAGTCTCACTTTTCCAGCACTATGACGCAATGTGATTGGTAGCACTGGAGAATACGACAATGTATTGACAAAATACTTTTGCGACTACCCAATATTGTTATTATGTCTCTATGGGTTTTTGTTTGTTTAATCTTGTATTATTTTTTATTTGAAATATTTTTTCTTTGCCTTTTTATATGCAGCTATTTTCTACAAATATCTCATGATAACTCAATACAATAAATTGTACTGATATGGCAACACTATTCACTAGTACACTGTGTTGCCTTAACTTTAGCTGCCATCAACACTATTTGCGGTTGTGGCATTCGGAGTTTCGGTTAAATGCTGTCGGAACAAAACAAAGTTGCGTCCAGCAGCAGAAGCAGCAGATTTGGTCTTTCGGTTAACCAATATCGATGATAAAACAAACAGCTGACTGTCGGACTTAATGGCTAACTGGCTGCCCCGACTAGCCAGCTGACCACTGAAGTCTGACGATTGCTCGCAACTGCAACTGAGTGCTGACTTGTTTGTTTGTATGTTTGTTGGCGTTGTTTGTGCAACCAAGCAGTTGACCAAGTCAAAGCAAATTATTGGCGGGTGCATTGGAAAATATCACAACTCCTTCGGTTTTGTTGCAATTACACTACGCCAATATATAGTAAGATATTTGTCGTCTGCTCTTTGGCATTTCCTCTCACTGTTCTCCTCACAATTAGCCTCTCTCAATATGAAAATTATTTGCTTGTGTTATTGGCAGCTCTATTAATGCACTTTGTTTGCTAGTCATATTGCTGCAACATATTCCCATGAGCTCTGGCAATTATGCGGTAATTCAATTGCAACAATAATGTGGCAAGCTTATTGGATTAATATAAACTACAATAACAATAAGCTTCCAAATGAGCTGATAAACTACTTTGACTTAACACGAATGTGTGTTACACAAATTAAATACGTAGAGTTGTCTTACCTCATGAGTTTGTGTGCTTGTAATATAGCTGTATATGTATATATACAAATATCTGGTATGCTTGTAATCTGGTGGCTTTGTTTTACATACCACACAATGCCGATGGAAATAGTTCAATGCATTCAAGCTCCAGTGTCCGTACCAGAAATGCATTTTATTCAAATTAAAGTACACCAGTCAATGGTCAAGAAGTTATTCTTAACTATTATATGACCCATTATTCGAAATATACACCTAATTTGATTCTTAAAATGTTTGCTGGTGATGTAAAAATATAGAAGTAAATATTTCCTTAGAGTTTGTTCATCAAATGATCGGGCTATTGAGAGGATTTTTTATACCCTGAAGGGGGTATATTAGATTTGCTACTTTATAAAATATATTCGAGGTGTGTTCAAAAGAAACGGGAACTTATGTTCGTTAAAAAAATATTTATTCATTAGTCAACATTAATATTGTCGCCTTTAAAATAATACCCATACGATATTATGCCCTTAAGCGCTTCTTCCAATTGTCAAAACACTTCTCAAACTCGATTTTTGGGATAGCATTTAACTCTCAGCGATTTTTATCTATTTTGTAAAATGAGGTTTTAAGGTTTTCTTTATTTTTGTAAATAGGAAAACGTCGTACGGAGCCTCGTCTAGCGAATATCGCCAAGCTCATAAAATATGAATCTAACCTTAGCGGTTGAAACCAAGTAAGCAATCAATGCAGCTGAATTTTTTTTTTCATACTTCAGAGGCAAGTTCTTCTATCTGCATATACTATACGTTTTTGAGATCTCGGTCAGAAACCTTGCTTACGTCCTTTTCTCACAAAGAAGGTGTTCATTTGTCAGAACCGTTGATATCGGACCACTACAGTACATAGCTGACATACAAACGTAACTATCGGAACCAAGTTTTTTTAACGATTTTTTATTTGACGAGAAATCTTCACGAAATTCAGTATGGATTATTTGCCTAGGTAACGGGGCCATCACCGAATAAATTTTTCTAATCATAGCATTATAGCAAATACCGTATTTCCGTCTTAACGAAATTTGGCATAGATTATGGTTCAAAGCATTGGTACAATCTGCTGGCAACTTTTTCTATTCGAACCGCTTTAGCATATACGAGTACTATACATAGTTGTCATAAAAATTAAACGATCACAATCAAGTTCTTGTATGGAACCTTTTCTATTAATGAATGTTATTTTAGCTTCGGTGTAACCTAAGTTAACTTTTATGTTTTTCAATTTGGGCAACATTTTCTTAAATGTAACCCAGACTTCCGAAAACAAGTGTCATAACTCAATCCTTCTGTCGTAAGACTGAGAATAATCCAGAATTCCAGTCGATCAGTTCAAGACAGTGCAGCGGCATTCGACTATAAACAAACCTAAATGTTTATAAATAATTAGAAAACTTGAGCAGATATTACTTTGTTATTATAAAAAATTATAAAAAAGGAAATGGATTGTGTAGGAGGCATGGCGTATGAGTAACATTCATTCAACTCCAATCATTCTCTATGAAATTGAAAAGTGAACTTTTTTCAAAGCTATTCACTTCGATTTAAATTTTCCACTCTTTGCTTCTTCGAAAAATTTCTAAATTGGCTTTTTCATTTAAAAGTATTTAAAATTTCGGAGGCAATGGGCTTTAAGAGGCTATACCAGTGTGACATTTAAAAAAAAAAAGTTTATTTACTTTTTCGTTAGTTTATATTTCCAAAAATATCTTTTGAAATCGGCAAGACCGTATCTTAAATAGTTTTTGGATGGCAGCGTTCTAAATGAAACTTTAAACGCGTTTTTCTCGAAACGACATTTTTCAAAATTGCTGACATCATAACTCAACGAGAAATTAACCGATCGATTTCAAATTAAAACTGAGTATTGTTGAACACATTTACTATACAATGACCTTTCTGATTGTTTGAAAATTGTCAATTTGCCATTAAAAAAACGACAATTTTTTACCTAAAAGAAAAAACATTTTTGTTTTTTTTTTTCAAAATTACGCAATTTTGTTAATTTTTGATATTTTTCAAAGATCGCAGGTCATTTAAGTCATTGTATAGGAAATATCTTTAAGTTGAATAAACTTTTTGATTTTTTTTGGTTCAGCTACTCATTAGGCCGAAATCATGCCAGCAGATGAGGCACTTTGTTTGGCACCTTCGAAGACAGCCCATAACTCCGTTATTTTTCAACATTTTTGTAAATAAAAAATCTTAAAATATAGCTGAAAATATACCTTATTACGTTCAAAGAAGTTCCAGATATTCAATCGCGTACTTCCTCTTAAAAAATTCTCGAAATTCGCCTAATTTTTCATGCGTTACAATGGTATTGCCCCTTTTCCATTTAGCTTCGAACTGGGTTGCTAATCGTTTTAAGGTAGCATTTCTACAAAAAATACTTTGTATTCTATATTTATAGTTATGCAGATTATAGATTTTCTAAATAAAATAGTCAAACTCCACCGAGAAGTTTATGATTTTTTCCTTAGCTGATGTAGGCTAATGATAGAGAGTTGTCGATGCGGCTACCGATGCAATTTTTGATGGCTTGTAAAGTTATCTATTTATTCGATAATCTCTTGATAATTAATTTACTGATACTCTCTTCCCTTTGATATTTTACCATCTCTACTATGACCCCATAACTATATGTCTGCGGGGTTGCTATTTATGGGATTCCCTGATATGCAGAGACCTAGTTCTTTTGGCGATGGATAGCAGTTGAATTTTGAGTTGAGTTACCCGTAAATATTTTGTTTGTAGTAGAAAGTATTTAACTTATATATTCTTTAAAAAGTTTACGTCCGTCCTGGTCTTAGATTTTTAACACTAAATTACGTAATGGCAGAATCATGAGTTTTAAAAGCAGGTAGATTACTACATCTTCGAAAAGCTCTAAGAAATTGAAAAGTTCTAAAAAAGCTATGACATAATTTTTTATTCAAATAGTTTTTTTTGCTTAAAGCGCAACAATACAATTATGCCAAAAATCTTTGCCGTTGCTAAGCACGCGCAAAGTAGTAAAACGCTTTCAAATTGCCACTAAAAGTGTTGAACGACACTCTAACTTCAACATGCAGCACACGTGCCGCACGCAGCACAAACTATGCGACACAACAGCACAATTGTGTTGGCCACTTTAGCCACATGCCGTCAGCGGGCAGCATCCTTGCCAAATAAACGAAAGCTCTGCTCTTAGATGACGACACTTGAAGCAACAAAGTTTTGTCGCTTTTTCGAGGACACCAACTTTTTTGCACAAATCCAATTTGCGGCAATTTCATTAGGCTTAACTAGGGCAATGGGCAACAAAAAAAAAAATATAAAGGTTCGTATAGTAGTTGAACGCTAACAATGAGGAGCATACAAATGTGGCATGCAAAGAAGTTCAACCAGAAAGTTGTTGTGCGCTATTCAGACTATTCTTAAAAGTAAACAATGTCCGAAAGTAAATAAATAAAATTGAAAATTACAAAAGCTTACAATGTAATAATGGGTAACTAGTTGTTATTTGATAACTAACCGATCCATTTATCAATTTCAATACGACACCGTTAGTTATAGTAATGTTCATTTCTTGGATCTGATCTGACAGCAATGACACAAAAGCACAGCAGGATTAGACTCAATTTGCTAGATTTGTTCTCTCGCTCAGCCCGCAAATCCAAAATGCTCTTTTCATTGTAAATTCATTGATTCTTACTTCTGTATGTCCAATATATAATCGCAAATAATGAATTAATGACGTTAGCTTGGCTTTAAGCTGTTTAAATGACCATAGATTTCATTTCTTTGTATCATTGTATATAAATTTGAATATTTTACTACAATTTAAGATGCTTTTTTTACCCATTTACTCAATTTATCTTTATTAGGTTCACTAAAAATTGCATTAGACACGCCTGAAAGTGACGCACGTGCAGCTTTGCGTTTCTTATTCAATTTTCAGTTTACTGGTACTTTGCACAGATAAATAATACACAGAATAGTGTGACCCAATTCACAAATAAATAAATATCTCACAAAATTATTCAAAAGGGCTATGTTTAGCAAATAATGCAGAAGGATGCTGACTAGCGCTTGATTGACCAGTCCACGCCCTAATCTAATCTGCCACTCAGTTATCCACTCCTTCTCATCACGTGTGCTTATTAGCTCTTATACACACACATACTCGCAGACATACTCATGCGATTCCACCTTTTCACTTACTTGTTATAAATCTTCGCTTTCGACCCTTTTTAACATAAACACTCACCTTTTAGCAACACCTTCAACCTTCCTCTTGCTCTGTTTCCTTTGTTGCGTGACTCAATAATATTTAGATACTTGTATATACATATAGTAAATCCTGAATAACCCAAACAAATGCCATGTTTTCAAAGCTCATTCACAATTGTATACTTTCTGAAGTGTGTGTAAATGTGCTTTCTTCTGCCTTTTGTATGCATTGCTGTAACGTTAAGTGTTCGGATTGAGCGCCGTCAATGCGTAAAATGATAATGTGTACAGTTTATTATCGCATTCACAATTTTATGGGCTAAAGGACATTGGTGAATGCTGAAAAGTGCTTCTGAGTGAATAGGTGAGTGGATTAGCGGCAGAGGTCCGCTACATAGTTGTATACAAACGTGAATGTAACGGTCAATTTGGTAAACAGAAGTGGAAAACGTGGCCAATATTTTACTTCTACATATAAGTAGTTGCTTGGAAGACACATTAAGTTGGTGATTAAGGATAATCAGTGAATTGTTGTAGGCAGGATTTACTTATGGGGCTGTAACGGATTACACTCAGAATACAAGTTGGGTGTATTCAGCAATTTTATCAAATTGAACGAGGAGAGAATATAATTATTTATTTTATTTAATTTTTTGAATTTTTTTCGCCAAGAATTGCGTAATAGCTGCTCTACGGTGTAGAATTAAAATACGCAAGGAACTAATACAGCTTCTGTTGAAAATCCCATAAATTCGTTGGTAAGCTGATATCATAAATATTAATAGATATTTCTTATAGATTTTAGCCGTCAGTCAGTCTTGTTTAAATGGTTTGTAAGTTTTATTCAGTGCACAGTGTAGGAGAAACAAGTTGTACCACGGGTCGGAAGTTGTAGAACTCTTTACGATGGCTTGTATTCAGTAGTCCTTCAAAGATGGCTCTATATTTTTTCGAAAAGCAGTGAGTCATTACTCTCCACCACAGATAATTTGTAACTTTCGACCATCATTATATGCAGAGCAATAATTCTTATCGGTTTTATCCTGTCTGTTTCTGATCGCTCAAGCCGCTCAATAAGTTAAAGTGCCTTGGAGGTAGTAAAAGTGACGTTTTTGGTCTCTGCTTGAACGATTTGAAGTAGAAATAATTATTATATTAAGCAGAGGTCCAACAGAAAAAGTGAAAACTCCTGGATTTAGAGCAGAAGTTCGGTTCGCTTAGAACTTTCTTTTTCCTAGCCAGTCTATATTCGAAATACATATCATAGAACTAAAAATATGTTTAACCGATGGCCGGAAAATGGCATGTAGTACTGGTGTTGGCTTTCAAATGTGTGTTTTGAAGAACAAAAGAAAGTGAGGATCTTCAAATCTTTTTACTTCAAGTGTACTTGTATTCAATTTGTAAAATAGTGATTTAATTTTTTCCTGTTCCTTCCGTTTAAGTATCAAACCTTGTGAGTCAACTAGCTGCATGGCCAAGGCTAATACCCCTTGGATCTCATATCTTTTTAGACTTCCTGGCTTAAAATTTAATTACTGGAATTCTTTTCTGGGTTCACAGAGGACGGATAAGTCCAAGTGTATTCCTCTCATGGGATCGACCATACAGCCTTATCTTTAGAAACGACTCGTGTTCTAAGCTTTTCGCTTTGTCAGCGAGAAAAAAACTTTTGTGAAGTGCATAGAAGACGTTTGAGAACAGCATATACGAGTACTACAAAAATTTACTTTCTTAAAATGTTATTTTTGACTAATTTGTTTGGTCAATGTAAATAATTTCTATAAAAGTATTTAAATTATTTTTTCACATTGCTTTACAGTGTAAACGCTCATATGCCAAAAACTAAAAAAAAAGGTACTTAAATAATGAAAAGGATCGTTTTTCTGTTAGGACATTAATTTCTGAGTAACGGAATTGATTGTTATACATACATACATACAGTGTGCGACAAAACATATGCACGAACTCATGGATAATTCAATATTTGGTTAATAACAAAGCAAACTCATTTGGATTTAAATCATTTTAATTTATTTATAAAATTAATTATCTAAATTTATTCAACAAAACAAAAACAATCGAAATTATTAGTAAAAAATTAAAAAAATTAATTTTTTATGATAAATTAAACTTTTTGTATGCGACAAAACAAATGCACATCATTAATAAAAATATTTTAATTACTAATATTTTGTGGCGTCGCCCTTATTTTTTAAAACTTCTTCACATCTGAGTGGCATGGACTCGATTAGGTTCAATAAAATATCTCCGGATATTCCATTCCATGCTATTTCCACTTGTCGAAAAAGTTCGTCTGTATTTCTGCAGTTATCGCGATTAACCTTACGATCTACAATATCCCATAGATTTTCTATGGGATTGAGATCTGGTGATTGCGCTGGCCACTTTAAAACGTTAATCTTGTTGTGCACAAACCATTCTTTCACACATTTAGCTGTGTGTTTTGGATCGTTATCATGTTGATACCTCCATTTAAGTGGCATTTCTTCCTCTGCGTGTGGCAACATTATATTTTCCAAGATATCTTTATACATGAAACGATCCATTATACCATTAATTTTCTGAAGTGGTCCTATCCCAAACCCCGAAAAGCAGCCCCAAACCAAAACGTTTCCTCCTCCGTGTTTTATCGTTCCTTTAGTATAGCGGGGATTAAGGCGTTCACCTTTAGGTCTGCGTACTAGTCTGAATCCATCAGAACTTCTTAGATTGAATTTCGATTCATCTGAAAAGAGAACGGTTCTCCATTGGGTTGTACTCCAGTTAAGGTGCTCCTTCGCGAACTCGATCCTAGCTCGCCTATTTTTAACAGAAATAAAAGGTTTTTTTGCACTTCGGTATGTTTTTAATCCACCTTCTACAGCTCGTCTTTGAATGGATCTTACGGAAAGATTTAGCTGGAGTTGGTTTCGTACAGATCTTGCCGATGTGAAAGGATCCTTTTTATTAACCGGATTATTGAATTATCGTCCCGTTTACTTGTTTTCCGTGGCCGACCACCTTTATTTATGGGAGCTAACGAACCTGAAGAACGAAAACGGCTTATAATACGCGAAATAACACTGTGATTTATTCCAAATTTCTTTGCGATTGATGGGACTGATTCACCATTATTGTAATCACTTACAATATTTTGTTTTAATTGCACCGAGTACTTATTGTTACCCATTTTTCGTGAAATAACGACGAGAAATGACCGATGTCGCAAATAAAGAAGCTACTACTAAAAACACGTGCAAAGTTTTAAATAATTATTTATATGTTGTTCAGAAGATTGCTTTTGTTGTCTAACGGTACCAATTGTTCGTGGTATATAAAAATTTTCGAAGAATTTAAATACCAATTACTTCGTGCATTTGTTTTGTCGCGGCCAAACAACTACGCTGTTAAGTAACAAAAATTTTTTCCTGAATAATGTTTATTATTTTTTCGATTTATGTCTTATATTAACATAAGAGGACTATTATTATTTTAAATTAATTACAATATTTTAAAATTTTATAAATTTTTCCGAGTTACTGAGCTTTATTATAGTAAGTACAAGTTCGTGCATATGTTTTGTCGCACACTGTATGTATGATATCATTTAAGCAGTACTTTGAGGGTACTGGCTTAAAGAGTATTCCTGCTTACGGATGCCCTCCTTTTCGTTTTGTTACCCCTTGTTGGGAGCGTGCTCTCATTCAAAGGAGCAGAAGAAAGCACAGAAGTGCTTCGAAATTTATTGGCATTTGATTGAATGGGGGACCAATGAAATAAATATAAATAAAAACAGCGCAGTTTGCGCAAAATCCATTAAACGATATGTTGACGGTGAAATGAATAATAATAATAACGGTAAAAGGATGCGGAAAGGATAATAAAAGTGTCATTTGATTATCGAAGCTCATTGTTTGCGTAGATAATAAATTATCTGGTTTTGTTGCAAAGCCGCCTATGTAAATGACAAAGAAGCAGTTTAACCTCCAACCTCCACACACACACACACAGCGAAAACTGGAAAATTGCCAATGCCAACCAAGAGTGCGGTATTTTATGACGTAAACTTTTACTTTTGCCAACTCCGTGAACCTCAGTGAATCTCATCAACAACGCATCCGGTTGAAAAGTGAAAAGTGTAGGGTTATGAACTGCGATATCAAATATATTAAATCTCGACGACTTTACAGCGCAAGTTGTAAACCCAAAAGGTTAAAAGCCGCATCAACTTGACAAAGCTTTGACGCATAAAGAATACTGCAGAAATATGTGAAATAACTGTGCGCGGCGAAAACGACCCAGCCAAGCCAAGCCAAGCCACCAAGGAAGTAAACAAAGCCAACCCCAAGGCAGTGGCAAGGTGATGAGAGCTCGCGTGCGGATTCACGCTTTCAATGCCACACGAAATTCCAGCAAAAATATTATGCGCGTATGACTCTGCTTGCCGCGCGAAATGGCTAAAGCACTGGCAGCTTATAAAAATTTCCTCACATGATTTCATTTTATTGTTTTACGAGCCAAACGCGTACGCACAACGCGCCCGCACACACACACATACACATGTTTATGCACTTAGAGATCCGCATTGCTGGAGGGAAATATATGCGCGTACAACAACAACCACAACGAAAGTAAACTATATCGCAGCGTTGGCGAACAGCTGCTGCGTTACTGTCGACATGTTGTGGCAGCTACTTACTTGGCTTAAGTTTTGTAGTTTTTCCTCGGGGAGCCAAATATACACATATCCCTACTCGCGCAGGAGTTTTAATCCTTGTGCGCGTATATTTGTATGTGTAGGTGTGCGTGCGTCGGAGTGCGCGCAAGTTATGAATAATTTAAAGCCACTCACTCGCACATAAAACGTCAGGCACAAGCTGTTACACGATTGCACTGACATTTGCAATTGCCAATTTTACAACTAATTTAACCGGTTTATTGGGTGGTATATATGTTAGAGGAAGTGTTCGATTTTAAATCGAATTTCGATATTCTCCTTGTGATTTTCGAATTGTTAATTATAATAGCAATTTTAATAGCAATCTAATTAATCTGTGATTGTTTAGAGTTTGTCACTGTAGTAAGCGTGTTTTTACATAGTGCCATTATATGTTTTAATCCTCTTAAGACACTTCGGTTTGAAAATTTGAACTGAAATTTCATTTGAATTGAAAATAAGTGTAGTTTCCCTCAAAAATTCAATACTCTCAGCTACTGAGTTAAGTTTTTTTCTGCACCATTATAGGAAATGGTTCCATTTCGATGGTTTCTAACCCGTACAAAAATTCCTTAATGGAGACATAAAATGCACTTGGCTACCATAGCACCTCCACATCCTCTATGAACCTTAAATAATTTAGAGATATCCGCTTTTTCAAAGTTTGGTAGTCTTACTTTTACGCTTTCGTGATAAAGGGTTCAAAACGAAGTTTGAATATCTACTGCTCAATTGAAAATTTTTTCATGAAAAAGTTCACACCAGTTTCTTATAAACATTGTGACAAAAGAGAATATTCTAAATAAAATTGCTCTACAATTCCGACCGTTTTCGACAGATGTTCTCACGTAAACGCGTGACCAAATAGAACTCCTTATTGACCGTCTGTCCCTCCAAAACAAATTCATGCTGTGTAGCAAACCACAAATATCGAAAAGTACAATGAGAATCACCTTCAACTTTGTGCGGCTTTGTCGTTTTTTGGATTCGGCTAGGTTTTTTCCCTCTATTGCCATAATTGTTGGCCTGTTTGCATATCAAACTCATGAACCCATGTCTCATTGGCAGGTATAATGCTTTCCATGAACGTGGGATGGGAATTACCACCATTAACCATGTCCAAAAAGAGGTTTTTTTTTTGAAAAAGATTCACCATTATCGGGACGAGTCGAGTAAGAACGCGTTTCATACCGAAAATATCCACCAAAATCATTCTAATGGACTCCTTCCTAACATTCGAAACGATTCCGCACACGATTTAGTTAGAAGAAATTTGAGACAAATTCTTTATTCGATATTTTTATCCATTGTAAAAATCGCAGAGCACTACTAAGGTGTACTGCCTTAAGCAGCTACTGTAAACATAGCATATTGCCATAGTAATTAAGGACAGTCCCACCAAGTTAGCAAAATAATTTTTTTTAATATTATTTACCTTGGGAATTTAAATTACAATTCCAGGGTAGTTTTTTGTCACAATATAAATCATTAAAAAATATTTTGCTTAAAAAGTTATTTTAGCTGGGTATGGCACTACCCACTTTTGAAAGAAATATCACATTTCACAAACCAATGCAACCAGGTTGAATCCAATATGTCGTTATCATGGGACCCTTTAAAGATATTCATAATTATACTATAACCATATAACTTTACACTAAACAAATATAAAGCCTGAGTATACATTGGAATTCATTATTTTTCCATTTTTTTTTTTTATTTTAGTAGTAATTTGTATTTCAATATTGTCTCATCAAGACTGGAACCCATCTAAGATAAAAGTTATACAGTTTTTCTCCGATAAAGACTAACAACATCTAATATGAACTGCTTCCCTGCGGCCAAACTCTTATGACAGGTTTCGTCGGTCAAAAAACGGCTTATTTAAAAAAAAAATAAATATTTTATTTCCACTTTTTATGGTTCGAAACATACAATTTAAAAAAGATTTTGTGAAATTTTCAAAGGAAAATATTCAAAATCCAAAACCAAATATTTGACGTTGGTAGAGGTTGATGGCCATCTGCTCATCGGTAGAGGATAATAGTCTTCCAGAGTACGGTTCGTCTTTAACGCGTTCCCGGCCCACTTTGAACTCGTTGTACCACTTATGAACTTTGTTTTTTCTGCCATAATTTGATCATCAAACGGTGAATATTTGACCTAAATCGCATCACTCTAACTATGGTAAGACAATGGGTTTCTTTTTACTGGACTTCATATATTACCATAATCTCTCAATCTGTAGTTATCTAGTTTATCAAAGTTCAGTATGTTCAAGAAATATTTTATGAAAAATACATTAAATATGGAATGTCGTGATTTGGCACCTGAAATTGATCTACAACATCTTCTCCTCCTCCTTATATTTATATTTTAGTGACCTCGTCTCTTAGTTTTATTCATTATAGGTATATATCGATCAGTCTGTCAGATAAAGGTATTTCTGAAATGTTATCATATATTCTGTTTTCTCATCTGTTCACACCTTGCACTTGTTTCCATATAAAGATTGACTTTAAAGTAGTTACAATATTATATATTTAGTTAGTTAGTAGATATTTAGAATAAAACAGATTCAAAAGTCCACAACTTACATATGAGTGCATGAGGTCACTGTTTCTTTAAAGCCACTATTTTTTTGCTAGAGTGCGTCTAACTTGCTCTGTATAGACAAGAGCACCAGAAGCTTATCTCTTCAAGAAAAAAATTAAATATAGTAAGGTATTCCAGCGAATATGTTTACTAAAGTCATATGCACCCACTTCTCTGGCATTCTCTTACAAACCACAAAACGGCGTCCTTGCGATCCGTTGCGGTGATGCGAATGTCACAATTTAAAACTTTTACGCCACACGACGGCACCGGCGTCTATGTACCGCAGGAGGAAACCCACATCGGCGCGGTGCCGCTATGGGCAGGAAATACCGAAAGACCGAGAAAAAACTACAAGCTTAAATAAAAAAGCGATGAATATGAATATGACACTTTTATGGCACTTTTACGTGCAAAAAAGCAAGCAGTGAGCGTAAAGCGCAGCCACTTAACTGCGTGTGTATGTAAGCTTATATGCGCTTACATGAGCATTGGTGGCAGCACACGGGGCGTATGAGTAACTTTCACTATTGTTTGCTCTGCTCGTTATGGATAAGCTGTAAGGCAGCTGTTGAGGCAGAAAAGTGTTATGCTATTATTTTTTTGCTTTATATTTTGCTTTCTTCTTTTATTTTGTCTTTATTTCGATTTTTTTTTCTTTTATTTGGTTATTTTCATGTTGACACTTTTCTACGAAAAAAAGTATATAAACAGCTCGCGTGGATATGACGAGTCATATTTCATTATGATAATGCTTCGCAATGTAAATCCGTCATTTTGCCGAGCTCAGAAGCGTGGCATGCATTTTTAAATGTGAATACTGTAGCCTTTTGTATTTATTATTTTTTTTTTTTTTTGTATGAATTATTATTTTTTTTTCAAATAGCTTTTTTATTTTTATACCCTAAAACGGGTTATATAAAGTTCGAAATAAAGTCTGTAATACCTAGAAAGAAACATGTCCGCATCTCTTCAAGAAGCAGTCTTAATCACCGATATCGGGCAACTATATCTCTTAGCTGCCATACAAGTCGGTCGGTCAAAGTTAAGTCCTTGTATAGGAAATTTGTTTATTTGACAAGATATCTTCACGAAATCAGGCACAAATTATTGTCCAATCCTGCGGCACAAGCTCCGAAGAAATTGTTCAGATCGGACCACTATAGCATATAGCTGTCATACAAACTGAACGATCAAAATCAGGTCCTTGTGTGAAGAACTTGTATTCTAGACAAGATATCTTCACTAAATTTTCTACAGATTTTGTGTCTGAAGCAACGCTACAATCTCTGAAGATATTGCTCAGATCGGAACACTATAGCTTATAACTGCCCTACTACTGAAACTGATCTATGAAAAAAAAGTTTTTGTATGGAAAACTTTTTTATTTGTCAAGTTATCTTCACGAAATTAGGTATAAATTATTGTCCAATCGCGCTGTACAATCTCCGAAAAAATTGTTCCGATCACATCACTATGTCATATAGCTGCCATACAAACTGAACTCTGAATTCAGTTCTTCTATGACAACTTTTTTTTATTTGTGAAGGATATTCTCTATATTCTTTTTATGACAGCCTTTTTTAAGTTGCAGATTAGCAGTTGTCGTTTTTTCTTTGCGGGAAAACGCGGGTTGAAACTCGAGATTTGCTGCTCTGAATGTCATTTCATGATTTTTTCAACGGTGTTTCGGAAATAACTAAAATCCTTCATAAGCTTTCTTGCAATTGTGTCGTAAATCCGCACTTTATTTAATATAATGTTGTATTTACATATACACACACAGCTACGATAGAGTTTCCAATGAAATTTGCTGATTCTATGAAATTAACACAACACAACGACGACCACAAACGCGTTGCAACTACGGAGTTGTCATGCAACAGACAGATAGTGCTCACCACAAATCTTGGCCTTTATGCGGTTGCGGAAATGCATAGCTAAGGTCGTGGGCACAGGGGAGGGGTTTCGCTAAGACAACTACTTGTCATAGTTGCGCATAAAGACCGCCTTAAACTCAAATAAAGCCAACACACACTTACTAATAGCTGGCGATATGTCTGCTTGTGCTTAGTTTTGCTTTTGCTTACAACTGAATTAGTGTCATGTTTGTCATGCGGCAATTGCTCGCTACAAGTGCGGTTATGTGTGCCGGTGAGCTGTGCAGGCGGTTACACAGCACGCATGCTTATACATATTTACTTATATAATTGCTCGGGTATTACAAGCTCAGCAATTTATTAGCGCAAAATTGATTTGCATTTCAACAATTAACATATTATTGCTATCATTATCTATATTATGGCGGTTAAGTGAGCGAGAACACACAAGCGCTTACATACCATATATTTGTATGTACTACTGTGCCCAAAAAATAAGGTGACATTGTATTTATTTTAAATATTCTTTATTTATTTTTCCAAATCAATTTCATTCCCTTCAAAGTAATCCCCTCCCGATGCAATGCACTTATGCTAACGGATTTTCCAATCTTCGAAAAACTGGTTGTAGTCACTTTCTGGGATGGCCTTCAGTTCCGTCTTCGCTGCGGCTTGAATCTTCTCTATCGTATAAAAACGGTATCCCCGGAGCGGTCTTTTGAGCTTGATGAACTGCCAGAAGGTGCACGGCGCCAGATCAGGTGAATACGGTGGTTGCGGAACGATATGGGTTGAGTTTTTGGCGAAATGATCACGAATTACGAGGGCAGGATGGGATGGTGCATTATCGTGGTGTAAAAACCAAGAATTGTCTTTCCACAATTCCGGCCTTTTTAGGCGGATAGCGTTACCAAACGACGCATAACGTTCAAATAATATTCCTTGTTGACTGTTTGACCGGTTGGAAGGAATTCATAATGCACAACACCACGATAATCGAACAAAACAGTCAACATGACCTTGATTTTTGAGCGACTTTGGCGCGATTTTTTTGGTCTCGGCTCTCTTTTGGCACGATATTCGCTCGATTGATCGGTTGTTTCGGGGTCGTAAGCATAGATCCAAGTCTCATTGCCAGTTATAATGCATTTCATGACACCCTGGTAGTCGGAAAGCATCGTTTCACACACCTCAACGCGACGCCTTTTTTTCAAAAAATTCAATGTTTTCGGTACCAGTCGAGATTTGACGTGCTTGAGGCCCAAAACATCCTTCAAAATGGTATTGGCTGAGCCTTTCGATATGCCAACTTCATCAGCAAGGCCTCTAATTGTTAATCGATGGTTTTTCTTTGATTTGTTAAACGTGAGCTTCGTCGGTTGAGGTTGATGGTCGCCCTGGAGGCTCTTCGTCTTCGACACGATCACGGCAGGCTTGGAATTCACTGTACCACTTGTAAACATTTTTTGTAGACATAGCCTCATCAGCAAAGGCTTTCTGCACCATCCTCAACGTATCCGCAGCAGAAAATTGATTCCGTAAACAAAATTTAATGCAAATTCTTTGCTCAACAAATTTCGACATCGCAATAAACGAAATACTTTTAGCAGCTCACAAAACGACACGTATCTCAAACACTAATGAATATTTTGACATGAAAATGGACATAAATGTGACTGACAGTACCACCAACCTAAAAAAAATAATAATTCTCCAAATCCTTCGACGCGCGCAGTTTAAATTCAAATGTCACCTTATTTTTTGGACATATGTATATATATTCACTGCATGTCTATGTGCATGCCGCGTGTATTTGTTGTAGTCCTAAACACTAATGCAAATCAGCAAACCTGTAAACCCGTAAACCTGCAAAGTTTGCATTTCCTTAATCATTACTATGCTGAATATTGCATTTCCGGTTTCCGTTGTCGTCATGCTTCGTGCAGCATAACAATTCTCCCACATGCATACGCACACACGTTTTGCGATTGCACTGACAAGTGTCAAAATTAATACTAATGTGTATTTTGTGAGCGTGGTAATTGAGGCACTTATACGTTGACTAGCTTTCTAGAGGTCTCGGGTTCGAATCCTGTCGTTTAACATTGTTTTTTTTTTAAGTTTTGAGCGAATTTTAAAGTTGAATTGCTTTAAAGGGAAATAGGTGGGCTTATTAAAATTTCTTAGATTCTTAGCACTATGCTATGCTATGAAGGAATCCTAGAAATTTGAATAAGCTGGATATCGCAAGAAGTTCAAAAATTCGGCCAAAAAACAAATAATGTTTACTAAGAGCAACTTTTTTTGGCTTTATGTGTGATTATATCGAATAAATTAGTGTTTACGTAAAAAATGTGTGCTCATAATAAATAATACTCGTATATTTTAGAGTTCAGTGTACTTCACTCACAGTTTAGATCTGAGATTTATACAAAGGTGGAACAATGATTTTATCTTGAATTCGATTAGTTAGTCAGAAAGGTCGCTGTATGCCATAATTATCTGATGTGAGCGATTTATTCGGAGTTTGCAGCACTGCCCAACAATCTAGGCCAAATTTCTTGACGATACGTCGTCAAACGAATAAGTTTCCTATATTAGGATTGCGGTTTGATCGATCAGTTATGCTATAGTTTACCGATATCGGCGATTTCAACAAATAAGCAATTTTTTAAGGAGAAAAGAACGCGTACAAAATTTCAGATCGATATCTCAACTAAGGGATTAATTCCCATATATACCATATGGTTGGGTAAACAGACGCATATGGCACAATGGACGGAGGTCGTCATACTGATCATATGTGTATCATTTGTGGAGTCTCCAAGGTTTCTTTCTGAGAGTTACAATCCTCGTGTCAAAGTTAAATTTTAAAGGCAAGCATGAAATTAACCTGAAATTCGATCCCTGTTTTTCACTAAATTTCTTCTAAGAAAAAACTTTGTTAAAAACTAGTTCTCTTTGTCATCTTAATCCAACAACGAGTCGACACACAAAATGTTTCTGTGCCAGTGAGACAAAGAAGCGCCAGTAGTGTCCAGAATATATCTGCCGCTAGCATCAATTGAGGAAGACCCAAATCAGTCTCTCACACGTCATTCTCAAGGGTTGGGCGTCTTGGGCTTCTTCAATAAGCAAAATATGCGTTATTGGTCAGACAGCAATCCACACGTATTCCATGAGTCACCATTGCATGCCGAAAAAATTACGATCTGATGCTGTTTATAGGCCGGCGGCGTCATTCAGCCGTGGAAATCGCTACCGCTCAATGATAACCGAATATTTTTGGCCCCAATTAGATAATATGAACCCGGACCATATGTGGTTCCAACAGGATTGCGCCAAAAGCCACACAGTGAATGTCACCATCGATTTATTGAAAACCAAGTTTGGTGAATGTGTTATCTCACGAAATGGTCAGTCAATTGGGCGCCTCTATCGTACGATTTGACGCCGTTAGATTATTTCCTGTGGAGCTATGTCAAGTCTATGGTCCATGCCAAAAGCCAGCGACGATTAATGAACTTCGTACAAATATTGAACGTATCTGTATCGGCCGATTTATGCTTGAAAATCGTCGAAAATTAGGTTCAGCGTCTGGACTTCTGCAAGCGTATCATATTGACATGGAATGTACTTTCACAGAAATAAAAAAGTTCATTGATATCCTAAACCTATATTTGTTTTATTAAAAAAAAAACTTTTTGTAACGCTCAGATTAATCCACTTATATAACAAGTTAATAAAAAATTTAATATATTTATTTATATGTTTTCCAGACACATTTACATTTTTATACAACTTTGATCAAACATCATTGAAGCATCACCCTAAAAATAATGTAAGTACAAGTTCTATTATATTATATATATCTTATTATTATATTTTCATTCTGAAAGAATATATATATCAAGCGCCAATAAAAACTAAGGGTCATCTCCTACCCACAATTATTCGAAATCAGAACATAAATTTCAAGCCCAAAATCCATATACATATTGTGTACTTCGGTACATAATAGGTCCAATTGTACCTTGAAAATATCAGCCAATATTTGAGATATATTAAATTGTTGACAGTAAAATGTAGAATCATTCAGGCCAGGCTGGAGCAGCTCATAGTGGATGACTCTGATCCTGGCTTTGCGACCATTTGTTGAGCTTCACCATCATCTTTTTCTCACCTAATCGTCGTATTTGATCCACTTTTCGTCTCCTGTTACCACTCGCTTCAGAAATGGTACGATGTGGTACCCAAACATCGAGCTTCTTTTTGTAGCCAGCCTTTTTTAAATGGTTCAAAACCGTTTGATGATGAATGTTAAGTTCCTTAGCTGCTTATGTGAGGTCCTGGTCAATCTTTTCCATAATTTCATTAGCTTTTTCAACGATAGGTGGACCAGAGTGAGGTGCATCTTTCACATCGAAATTTCCAGAACGGAAGCGAGCGAACCATTGTTGTGCTAAACGAACTGATACAGCATCGCCTCCGTAAACTTCATAAATTTCATTGGTGGCTTGCGTGACTTTCTTCAGCTGCAACTTTTTTTCAACTTTCCCGAATTTAACTTTTTTTTGGTTAAATTAATCTTAAAATCACACCTTTTCAACACTACAATGTGATTGGTAGCACTGGAGATATACGACTGCAACGACATCTATTGAGAAAATACTTTTTCGACTAAGTGATTATATGACCTATATTTTTGGTTAGGTATAAAATATGATACTGATCCATTCATAATTTCGTCGTCTTACGCATAGATTTTTACTATGAAATGTGCTAATATATGAAAATATCTCTCCGTCTTTACTCTTTGGATATTGCAAGAGCATGAAATGTTCCGAACTTAGCCTTTTCCTACTTGGCTATTTATGGGTTTAAGATTTTTAACCTAGACTCTACTTTTTCGATGAGCTTAGTAAGAGTTATGTTATGAAAAACACATCTTCATTACGATCGAGCAAATCCTCAAACATTCTTCAGATTCGTCTCGCCTTAACACTGTGTTTATCGCTCGTTATCTTTATTCTAAGTTTCGATGCAATAAATCTGAATAAAATAATACAAATAGAAATATGTAGATCCTTCGCATTTGGTTTTAAAACGGAAATTTTCATTAACCTCAAAAATTTAATTTCGATTTGCCGGCAGATTTTGCTTTGTAATCGCCTGCAAATGTAAATGGGCTAACTGAAAGTAAATATCTATATTTCAATAAAACACAATAAATTTTCAAATTTTCTCAATCTCTGAGAAACAACATATCCATACACACACGCACATAGCTTTGCCTCAGACACACAGGCACTTGGGTGTATATGTGTATCTGCCGAAAATAGATGGGTAGACCAGCAAATTTAAAATCATTATGACTTGAGTACATTTGTACGTGCTTCGTAGGCATAAAATGCAGACAAATTGCCACATTTTTCACCTGTGGAAGGGCCGCAAAAAGAGCGAGCTACAAGACAAATAAAAAGGAAATGAGTAAATACATATAAATGAAGAGGAAAGGGAGGGTGGGTGTGCGGGTGTATAGACCAAATAAACAACAGTAACAAGCAAATAAAGAATCAGAAATTATTGTCTGAATAAATACAAATGCACATATACATTTGCAAGCACACAGACGCATGCACGCACACACATTACGTGTGTATGGGCCGTATATTCTAAACATGTGGCAAGCACGAGACGCAATAAAACATAATATATATGTAAATATAGATTCTGAAATGCGGCTTAAAGCACAGACAAAAGTATGTGTGTGTGTGGCTAGGCTCATAAACAGACAAATCGTATTTGCTTTTATTTGCATTGCATATATTATACACATACACATATATATATATATTGTAGACATATTCACGCTACATTTTTAAAAGTGTGTCGATTTGTGCGCAAAAGGCAGCTATTTCTCGATTGAGGTTATGACTTGTATGTGTGTGTGTGTATTCCTTTTATTATTTTATTTATTTTATACAGACAGACGCTTGTTATCCTGCATGATTATGCTGATTATTGGCATACACCTTTTGCAGAGATTTTTTCTATTTGTACACAGAATTATGTGTAAACACATTTATTTGCATTGGAAAATAGGCAATTCTTTAAGAATTAAAATTCAAATATGAAATTTGCAATTTTATTGAAATTTTAAGAATTTACAAAGTTGAAAATGGCAAAATCTATTAAAAATAAGTCGAAAGTATATAAATAAAACCAACACTTACAGTTATGAAATATATAATAATAATAAATGACCGAAATATTTAAATTTCCTTTTGAAATAAAATAAAAACAAAAATTAATTCAGAAAAAAGAACACAAATTCAGAAATTTGAAATTATGGTTATTCATAATTCGAACGAAATCAAGAGACCGAAATAAATGGCAAATGCTAATAAATAAAATAAAATAAATACTCAATCCAATGTACATAGCATCTGTTGGCAAGAGGTATTCTGCGTTTGATTTCGAGGCTGCCTTTGTTGTTGGTCTTATTGGTGTTTCCAAGATAGACGAAATTATCTACGAGTTCGAAATTATGAATGTCAACAGAGCCTGATTTATTTCGTCTTGCGACTTGTTCACTACCAGACCCGTTTGCTTCGCTTCCTTATCCAACCCGGAGAAAGCAGAATTAACGGCGCGGTTGTTAAGGCCAATTATACGCAGTTCACCGGCGTACGCCAACAAATGTCAGCTCTTCAACTCGAATTATTTTTTCCTTGTCTGAAACCTTGTTTGGCATAGAAAGGTTCAGAGAGGTTCTTCCTGATCTTGACGGAGCTTTGCTGATTTTCCAGGTCTGTAGCTACATGGATAAAGTCCAATCAGTTTTTTGACGGCGAGCTTTAATCAATTATACAGTATACTTGGTAGAACCTTATATGCGATGTTGAGGAGGCTTATGTCACGGTAGTTGGGTTCACGATCTCCTGGTTTTATGCTTTCACTGTCATTCAGCAGGTTGGGCAGTGTTCCCTCCATAACATTAGTTTGCTCTGGATATATGTATAGTACATATGTCACTAGATCACCCCTGAGGATTCTACAATATGACATTTGTCAAATACGGGGTCGAATTATGCGTCAAAATCTCCTGGAGTTTGCTTGGAGGGTTATTATGCATCCATCTTATAGGACCGACCAAGTGATTTTGTTGTTGAAAGATTCGTCTCAAAAAAGACTGTGAAAATCGAGTGTCCTAGTCTTTTGACAATTGGTACTAGTGTCTCTGGCATTCAAAATGCTAGCAAGTTATCGCATAAAGCAGTGCGACCCAAATCCGATTATGTTAACTGTGGTAAATAAAACTCTGAATTCAATGTAAAAATTGTGGATTTTTTTTTTATTTACTGATCTGTTTGTCCATTTGGATAGTAATACGTTGAACCTGAATAAGGCCGGCAGCTCTTACGTTATAGAAACCATTTAATTTTCCATTTGCTAGCGTAGCTATTATTAAGGCTCTCTTAGAGGTTGAGCCGCGTCCTGCTAGAACTGTATTCAATATTGCGCTCTTGAACCCCTATGCAATTCTATACGTTTAGTAAATCAAACTATTTTACCTTAAATATTCTACCTTATTAGTAAAGAAATCATATAAACTATATTTAAGATATAAATTTTTAAATTTGATTTCAAAAATTTATTTTTCATTTTTATTTTTGCAATGAATGGTCTACGTGCCAATGCTCACCTATTGCATATTTATACGAGCAATGGCTTAAGTTTTGCTTTCTAGGCTAACGCATTTCCCCGCATAAACGCCACGCTTCTTTGCTGCTTGCAATAAAATGCAAATATGCGCTTATTTCGAAGATAAAATCATCTCAATGTATGCAAATTGTAGACTGCAGTGAGCTTAGTTAAAGCGACAAAATAAGCGCACAATGAAGCAGAAGCTGCAACAAGCGTTGCAAGATGGCAAGGCAATCATGGATTAAAAGATGAAAGCATCGCCATTTACATTCGCCAGCGCATTAGCCCAAGCTTTAAGTTGATAAGGCGTTAATGAAGTGCTAATTCTCTTGGCCGTGGCAAAAAGCCGGCAAGCAAATTAAGATATTATCTTAATTTATATTCTTAATTTATATTCGAAGAACTGGAAATTGTGGCAGTTTATCATTTTAAGCGTTGTAGCTTTTCAGACAGGCTTTCAGCCTCTTAGAAACCCAAATATATTGTGGAAATAATTTTGTATAGCTTTTTGCTAATTTTTGTGTTATTTATAAACGGTTTGTGTAACCTTAGTTACTTCAAAAGGGTTGAATTTTTAATTATGTTGTAGTTCAAGAAGCGAAATATTTCCTCTTCTCTGATTTTTTTTTCGTTTTTGAAAATTATTCGTTGAATCTTATCTTTGCTGTTTACATACAGATTTACTCACTGCTAATGAGTGATCGATTCCGTAGCGTGGTCTTCAACCATTTCAATAATTATTAGGTTTTACGCAGTTGCCTATATCGACTTGTCAAAGACAAAAAAACAATTTTTAATTTAAAATTCTCCAAAAATAAGTTTCTCTAAGATGTAAACGTATTTTTAAGACATTTTTAATTTTGTGTAAAAGGCTTCCAAAACTTTAAAGGCGCTTCTCGGAAAACGAAGTTCTTAGAGTTGGTGAGTAATATTTCTTGAAAAGGTAGAACCAATGTATTTGCCAGGTAATGAACGAAGGGAGGGTACAGGATCAAGAGAATTCAAAACTTTTCAAACTTCGTGGTCAACCTACGTAGTGTGAGTTTGGCTTTTACTTTTTTTTTTATTTTTTGGGCTTCGAGAACAAACACAAATTTTAAGCACCGAAAATCGCTTTATTGTTTTTCAAAGTATTCTCCATTGAGATCTATACACTTTTACATGAGTTTAAACAAATCTTCGAAGCAATTTCGCCACTTTGATCAAGGTATTTCCAAAACATGCTTGCATCAACCGCCTCTTCGGGTGTCGAAAACCGTTAGCATCTTAGTTTATTTGTAGTATTTCTATTTTTTGTGTATTTGCGACTGGCTTTTGGCTGAGGCGGCTATATTATTTCTTTATTTATTATTCGTTGTCTCTTGATGAGTTAACCCACATCGAAAATTGTAAAAAATAATTGCGCGAAAATGTTCCCCTTTTATTCTATTTCTTGGTCGAGAGGAATATTTTAAGTTACTGTAAACAACTCAGTCTATAGACGGCTATATTATTTCTTTAGTTGTTTTTTTATTATCTTCCCACATGTAGGCAACAGTTTAATCACAATATCAATGAGAGTAGTGTATTGCCTACAATTAGGCGTTTTCTTTAGTATAACATATTCTTAGGCGAAAAGATCAAAATTAGGAATTTTATCGAAAAACTTTACTGATAAATTTAAAAGTATTTGTATGCTTCTTCTTCTTTACTGGCGAAGGCACCGCTTACGCGATTATAGCCGAGTCAACAACAGCGCGCCAGTCGCTTCTTCTCTTCGCTACTTGGCGCCAATTAGATATTCCAAGCGAAGCCAGGTCCTTCTCCACTTGGTCCTTCCAACGGAGTGGAGGTCTTCCTCTTCCTCTGCTTCCCGCGGCGGGTACTGCGTCGAATACTTTCAGAGCTGGAGTGTTTTCATCCATCCGGACAACATGACCTAGCCAGCGTAGCCGCTGTCTTTTAATTCGCTGAACTATGTCAATGTCGTCGTATATCTCGTACAGCTCATCGTTCCATCGAATGCGATATTCGCCGTGGCCAACGCGCAAAGGACCATAAATCTTTCGCAGAACTTTTCTCTCGAAAACTCTTAGGGTCGACTCATCGGTTGTTGTCATCGTCCAAGCCTCTGCACCGTATAGTAGGACGGGAATTATGAGCGACTTATAGAGTTTGGCTTTTGTTCGTCGAGAGAGGACTTTACTTTTCAATTGCCTACTCAGTCCAAAGTAGCACCTGTTGGCAAGAGTAATCCTGCGTTGGATTTCTAGGCTGACATTATTGGTGGTGTTTACGCTGGTTCCAAGATAGACGAAATTATCTACAACTTCAAAGTTATGACTGTCAACAGTGACGTGAGTGCCAAGTCGCGAGTGCGACGACTGTTTGTTTGATGACAGGAGATATTTTGTCTTGCCCTCGTTCACTGCCAGACCCATTTCTTTTGCTTCCTTATCCAGTCTGGAGAAAGCAGAACTAATGGCGCGGGTGTTGAGGCCGATGATATCAATATCATCGGCATACGCCAGCAGTTGTACACTCTTATAGAAGATGGTACCTTCCCTGTTGAGTTCTGCAGCTCGAACTATTTTCTCCAGAAGCAGGTTGAAAAAGTCGCACGATAGGGAGTCGCCTTGTCTGAAACCTCGTTTGGTATCGAACGGCTCGGAGAGGTCCTTCCCGATCCTGACGGAGCTTTGAGTGTTGCTCAGCGTCAGTTTACACAGCCGTATTAGTTTTGCGGGGATACCAAATTCAGACATCGCGGCATAGAGGCAGCTCCTTTTCGTGCTGTCGAAAGCAGCTTTGAAATCGACGAAGAGGTGGTGTGTGTCGATTCTCCTTTCACGGGTCTTTTCCAAGATTTGGCGCATGGTGAATATCTGGTCGGTGGTTGATTTACTAGGTCTAAAGCCACACTGATAAGGTCCAATCAGTTTGTTGACGGTGGGCTTTAATCTTTCACACAATACGCTCGACAGAACCTTATATGCGATGTTGAGGAGGCTAATCCCACGGTAGTTGGCGCAGATTGTGGGGTCTCCTTTTTTATGGATTGGGCATAGCACACTTAAATTCCAATCGTTGGGCATGCTTTCGTCCGACCATATTTTACAAAGAAGCTGATGCATGCTCCTTACCAGTTCTTCGCCGCCGTGTTTGAATAGCTCGGCCGGCAATCCATCGGCCCCTGCCGCTTTGTTGTTTTTCAGGCGGGCAATTGCTATTCGAACTTCTTCATGGTCGGGCAATGGAACGTCTGCTCCATCGTCATCGATTGGGGAATCGGGTTCGCCTTCTCCTGGTGTTATGTGTTCACTGCCATTCAGCAGGCTGGAGAAGTGTTCCCTCCATAATTTAAGTATGCTTTGGGCATCAGTGACTAGATCACCTTCGGGGGTTCTACAAGAGTATGCTCCGGTCTTGAAACCTTCTGTAAGCCGCCGCATCTTTTCGTAGAATTTTCGAGCATTACCCCTGTCGGCCAGCTTATCAAGCTCTTCGTACTCACGCATTTCGGCCTCTTTCTTTTTCTGTCTACAAATGCGTCTTGCTTCCCTCTTCAACTCTCGGTATCTATCCCATCCCGCACGTGTTGTGGTCGATCGTAACGTTGCGAGGTAGGCAACCTGTTTTCTCTCCGCTGCGGCACGGCACTCCTCGTCGTACCAGCTGTTCTTTTGCGCTTTCCGAAAACCAATGGTTTCGGTTGCAGCTGTACGTAAGGAGTTTGAAATGCCGTCCCACAGTTCCCTTATACCGAGTTGTTGACGAGTGCTCTCAGAGAGCAGGAGTGCAAGCCGAGTAGAAAAACGTTCGGCTGTCTGTTGTGATTGCAGCTTCTCGACGTCGAACCTTCCTTGTGTTTGTTGGCGTGCGTTTTTTGCTGCACAGAGGCGGGTGCGAATTTTGGCTGCAACAATATAGTGGTCCGAGTCGATGTTAGGACCTCGGAGCGCACGCACATCTAAAACACTGGAGACGTGTCTTCCGTCTATCACAACATGATCGATCTGGTTGGTGGTTTTTCGATCCGGAGACAGCCAGGTAGCTTGATGTATCTTCTTATGCTGGAATCTAGTACTACAGATAACCATATTTCGGGCCCCGGCGAAGTCGATCAGCCTCAACCCATTTGGGGATGTTTCCTCGTGGAGGCTGAATTTACCGACCGTAGTGCCAAAGATACCTTCTTTGCCCACCCTGGCGTTGAAGTCGCCAAGCACGATTTTGACATCATGGCGGGGGCATCTCTCATAAGTGCGCTCCAAGCACTCATAAAAGGCATCTTTGGTCACATCGTCCTTCTCTTCCGTCGGGGCGTGGGCGCAAATCAGCGATATGTTGAAGAACCTCGCTTTGATGCGGATTGTGGCTAGACGTTCATTCTCCGGAGTGAATGATAGTACTCGGCGACGGAGTCTCTCTCCCACCACGAATCCAACACCAAACTTGCGCTCCTTTATATGGCCACTGTAGTAGATGTCACAAGGACCTACTCGTCTCTGTCCTTGTCCCGTCCATCGCATTTCTTGGACGGCGGTGATGTCAGCCTTTATTTTCACGAGGACATCAACCAGCTGGGCAGCGGCACCTTCCCAATTAAGGGACCGGACATTCCAGGTGCATGCCCTCAAATCGTAGTCCTTATTTCGCTTGCCATGGTCGTCATCAAAAGGGGGGTCTCTCATCCGAGGCTGTTTGGTTATTTTCATTGGTGCGTTTTTTTACGTGGCGGGTCCCAAACCCAGCGCACAACCCTAAGTAGGGGATATTTCGCCTTCTCACTTTAGCTCGCCTTCAAACGGATGTTCTTAGGCTACCCAGAGGATACTTGGTCAGAGACCGGAAGTCGTGAGCTGCTTGAGTCATATGTAAAAGAATCGTTTCTGGCCACTCCCAAGTGAATGGCGATCAGAGAACTTTCCTCACTTGCGTGAACTTCTACACATGACTCCATCCTGTCATGTATGCGTATAAGAAAAATTACAACATTAAAACAACAAAAAAAAAAAAAACAAACAGTAAAAGCGCGAAAGTACATGCACATGTACACAAATGATAAAATCGCCGACATTATTCGATGTAATTATATTTATGAGTTGCCTGCCTGACTGACCGGAATGGAGCCGCACTTAAAAGGTAGCCTTTTTGCTTTTTAATAATAATCATTTTTAATGTTCATCAGCGCCCGCACTTTCACACAATACGAAAGATGATTGTAAAATAAATACCATATTGTATTTACATACAATACTTGCAAATATACACATACATGTGTGTGTGAGTGTATGCGAGCTGACGTGCTGTCCTTACACATTTTCCCTTTTGGCTTCTTACAGCCTGCGCTGCGTCTCTGTTCACACTTCAATCGATGGAGGGGTAATTTTTCACAAATTTAACCAACTGTGAACACTACAATAACAATTTTAAATCACAGTGACGGCATGAAAATAACAACAGTTTGCGTGCAAACATTTGTACGAGCTTACACATATGTTCATAGCAAACTATGCACTTATATATGTAAATGTATGTGTGCATAAGTTTTTACACGCCGTAGAATTGCAGTAGCCACTTGTCTGCTGTCTGGCCGTATTCGGATGCGAGTATCTATGGATATTAGGGTGTTCATTAGTTCCCAAATAGATTTTCTTTTGGAAACGTCTGTTGAAGTTTCAGTTTTTGGCTAAAAAAAAGCGATCCAATGTAAATACTATAAGCGCTTTATTGTATGTATTTGACTTGAATTTTTTTTTAACTTTTTACATTAAATATTTTATTTCAAAACAAAATATATTTACAACTTTGAAAACAAAATTTTCCAATACGAAATTTAGCACTTTACAAAAAAGGTCTGTGTGTTTTTTCTAAAGTAACATTCCTTTAAAAGTTGTACGAAGTTAAAGTTATGCATCAAATGACTTAAGCGTTCATTCAAGTGAATTATAAATTCCGTGTTGCTCATACGCCATGGTGTATCGTATGACAACAGTATATTTGATGAATATAGATCTATTCATATAACTTTTAAGGCAGTAGTTTCATGAAAAAACTTATGAGGACTTCTGGGATCGTCTGTAAAAAATCACTTTGAAAAATAACGGACACCCTAATATATCGATAAATTTTTATACAAATGAATGTATATGCAACCAACTGTAGTGCAGCGCAAACTGATATTTCTTACAGACACACTCACACACTCACACACATGCGTTCATATGTAATTCCACTTATTAATGATTTCGTGGTCAACTGACCGTGTTGACGCTATCCTTCCCGTTGTTGGCTTTACGCCGTCTACTCTTTTTCCTCCCTCCCGCAGCTCCTTCGCTTCTTTTGTGACTGCTAAAAATTTATTACGCTTTATTGTTATTAAAATTAACATGATGTAAGCCGTTATTTATCCATTGTTTTATTTTCTTTTGTTTCAATTCCATTTAATCTTTTTTCACCGATATTTTCCGCAAAATTTAATTCATGGCCTTATTTGAAGTTGGGTGATTGTATGAAGCCGTTAACTAATGTATTCATCACACTTCTTTACTGCGTTGTTGTAAAACTGCTCAGAATTGGTATCCGAAAGTCTTTCGTTTCGCATTGTTTGGTGTTGAGCGGTTGTTATTCAAAGAGATCACTGCTCAAGCGTTGATTTTAATGATCGTGTTGGTGTGAGAAGCACAGTTGTAAATAGATGACATTAGTTGTGACTAGTTATATACAATTCAAAGATATTTTAATGTCTGCTACAGATATATTATGTTAGTTAAGTCTTGAATAAGAGCTACTCTTTGTATATAGTAGAAGGTCCTCCCTTTGCATATTAACAAACGATTGAAAGATAATAAATAAAATTGAACTTTAATTCGAGTTAAATATATACACGCTGTTCAGAAAGTATCGGGAATTCTTCATTTAAATCTCCTGCTTATATGGAAGACAGATACATTTTTTTTCCTAGCTTGGAACAAATTTTGGCCAAAAACTGTAGATGAAGTTGTCAAATAAAAAACGTTTATTTATTCCCTAAGTTTATCTCTTACGAATTTAAAGAGGCATGCTTTTTTTTTTTAATTTTTCACTACTAATAAAACAATAAATATTTTATTATCTTTAAAAAAGACGAAAACATCAGTATTCTAAAGCCGCTTGGGCACAGTAATAGCACAGTTTGAAAAAGAGTTTACAAAAAGCTACAAAAATGTATAAAAATTATTAAAAAATAGCATAATAGTGTATGTATCGTTAGTATCTTGTACTATGTTCACCATTTTTAATCACCCCTTCACATCTTCGCCGCATGCTGTCCACCAGTTTTTGACATCGTTCCTTTGCAATTGAATACCAAGCCTCCTCGATTCCAGCCAATAAATCATCAAAATTTTTGAATTTTTCGCTTGATAATTTAGTCTTGACATCATCTCCATTAATTTAGTATTGAATTCATATCCGGGCTTTGCGCAGTCCAATATTCTAATTTTTTCGTTGTCGAGCCAATACTTTACTGCCATTGTGGTTTACTTCTGATCATTATCTTGCATAAATGTTCAGTTTGTTCCATTTTATTTTTCAATACATCAACATATTGAAACCGGTCCTCTTTACCATTTATTCGAACAATTGGCCCGATATCATGCCATGAAAACGCGCCTCAGATTATGTCTCTTCCACCGCCGTGCTTAATTTTTTTTTTTTTTTTTTTTGTATAACTAGGGTTAAGGGCTTCATCTTTTGGAGGACGTACCAATGTTGTTGCATCTGGAGCCATTATACATATTTATCATGTTTTCGTCGCTAAAAAGCACGTTCCTCCAAAATTGTGCTAGTTTGTCTCTGTGGGCCTTTGCAAATGCCAGTCAGTTTTTGATGTGGCGTTTTGACAAGAGCTCTTTCTTCCTGATAACTCGTCCAAAACGGTGAGTTTGATTGAGTCGTCTTCCTATAAGCTTTCTGGACACGTGCACACCATATACGTCATTAACTTCGATCTTAATTTTTCAGGCTGATTTAAAAAGTTCGGGCCCTGCTCTTCCGTACTGTGGTTTCGTCAACACTAATTTTTTCTTAGTATCCTTTTTTTTTGAAACAAGGTGGATCTTTTTGTTACATCAAAAGCGTTATATACCACTTGTTGAGAGCAATGCATTATTTCCCCAACTTTGGAAGAAGCTTTTATTTTTTGCTCATGTCGCACATAAGTGCTCTCTTATCCCCTTCCCATCCTATACCATCTTCAGACCGACACTTAATCACACGATTTCGGCTGTTGAGTGGTTTATCCGACTAATCTTATAAATTTATCAAGATGTCGCCATACAAAAACGACAGTTCCAAATCACTTCATTGAAATGATTTGAAACTGATCCACGCTAAATCTCTCTGTGCGACTCTGATTTTGCGCCATCTACTTGTCAGCATTGGAAATCTGTTACATTATTACAGCTGATTTAGACACTACAAAGGGGAAAAAATGTAAACACAAAATTTTTTTAAAGCAATGAATCTAATTTCACCTGAAAATCGACTTAACAAATGAAAAAATGCATCCATTATTTCTATTATATGGAAAATATTTAAAAAAAGACGACTTTTATTTCAAAATACTATGTGATAATCTTGTCTTTTGATAAATATTAAGCGATGTGAATTCTTGAATGACAATAACAGCTGTTTTTTGATCCTTCTAACGGCAGTGAGGGCTGATTAGTGAATGTAATTAAATGTAATCTAATCCCTTTAAATTTTCGGTCTGAACATGGTATTAGTAATAAAATGTCGATGAAGTAATATTTTTTTTTGAAACTTGAGCTAATTTCTCCAAATTTTTGTAAAATAAATCTTGGTTTACAGGGTCAAATTGTATATAGATTCGTTCAGTATCAAGTAGTATCCGAAACATTTCAAAATTCTCATATAGAAGGATGATTTGTTCGTAAAATGCAAGTTGACCGCCTGACCGCAAGAAATCGCTTAAGCAATCAGTTAATTGACTGTGTTATTCCAGAGATTATCGTTAAGCACCAGTAACAATTGGATAGACCTCGTTATAATTTAGTGTTTCCACCATGCATCTTGGATCTGCATTATACCTAAACTATATTCTATATTTATCACATGAAAGTGAGCCACTCCAAGATAAGAGATCGAAAAGATAGGTTTCTCGTCCTCATATATTACATGTTCTGAAAATAATCATTCCGGTAGTCGTGCGAGATGAAATTCTGAGGTACGACTCATACAGTTATTCCTTCAAAAATAACGTTAACGTTGGCTAAACATGAAAAAAGAGTCCATCAATTTTTTTATATGTTTTATTTTAAGAGGGGAAACCCCCAATTATATTTCAAGAATGTCTACGTTTCTTCTAAGCTATTTGATAAAACCATTGAGTCATTTGCTTAAACATACATACGCAACTTTTTCAGTGTCACAAGTTTCTCAAGTACTTCCGGGCGCATTTCTTTCCACCTCAGCCAGCCGCTGTTCAATTCACCGTATTTTATAGCTTTCTTCAAGGTAGAACTTTTGTTGTGAGTCAACACCAATGGGAGTATCTATTGCTCGTGGCAGACTTGTGGGTGAAGTATTCGTGCCAACAACACCAACTAACAGTCAAGAGTGTTACAAGAAGTTGAAAATTTCATTTTTATTCAAAAAGTTCGCCTGCGTTGTTGTGCGTTGCGTCAACGCAAAAATAAAAAAGAAAACTGGAAAACCATTCAATTGAAATGACTGGCAAACAGGCCGAGACTCATTGCCAGCCAACAACATGCGCTGGGCACAGGACAAACTAGAAAGGCATGCACAGTGGGCTTGCAACAAAAACAGTGCAAATTGTATGTTTTTGTTGGCGCGTAAACGAAATTTCAATAAAATGCCAAAACTCCGCAAACTTGGAAAAAAGTTGCATACACAGAGAATAACGCAAATACATACATACATGTGCATATATACATATGGTACGTCCATACATATTCCCATGCTCTTTTGCAGACCGCAGTTTTGGCCCCTTTGAACCTCGAGTCAACTCTTTGCCGACAAAGTTTAGCTGACGTCCCAAGTTTTGTACCGCTGTCAGGCGCTGCTGCTGCTCGCATTGCTTGCTGTCGCTCGTTTTCAGCTCGTTGGTAAACAAATATATTTCACTCGTGCGCTTCTTATGACTGTGTGTGTGTATGTGTGTCTGAAGAACTTTGTTGGTGTGAATTTTGTTGCAAAGAAATCTCATGCAAGAAATTCCTTGAAAACTATGTTGCCACCACATTTCAACTACAATTGTTGCTCAAGACCCACATACATACATACCTACATACTACATAAATATATATTTGTCTATGTGCTGATTTAATCATTGCAATTTTATGTTTATTCCGCAATTAAAGCATTTTCCATTAAGTTTTAAAGCAAAAATGCTTCCGAAGTTAATTTTGTGTGTTTGTTAAATTTTTAGCACGAAATAAATTGGGTGCCAGCTCCTAATTTTGATAAGCACTTTGAATTCTTCGGACTTTTTGAGAAGGTTAGCATAGCTATTCAGTAGGGACAGAGCCATAACATTGATTCAAGCTCTCTAATTATAAACTGTTATTGGGTCTACGAATGATCGTAGTTTCAATTTTAGGTCTCGTGATTTTCATTCGGTCTCTCATCGTGAATTGTTTGTCTCTACGAAAGATCAGCAGTTTCAACTCCAGCTTCTATAAGCTGGTGAATTCGAGCCCTCAGTTATTTAAGACTCATGATTCTCGATCGATTAATTTAAATGAAGCTCCTAGTTACACAAGGCCAGACCTTCTCGCACTCTTTATCGAATCATTTTGAGAATTGTACTACAAATTTGGAGTTTTCTTTAGTAATATTAATAACTAATTATTTCGTTCCCCAAGTTCGTAGTATATCATCAAATGAAATAGTCGTTGAGCTCTTTACGCTCGTGTTATTGCTGGCATTTCTTCGCGCATAGTACCTTCCCGATATTCCTTTACTTACATTTTTGAAACTGACATAAATCTTTTAAAGCTCGTTGTTTCTTCGTGTTGTGTAGTATATGTCTTCAAGATTCCCTTCTGAAATAATTCTACCATAATCATTTTTGGTCCTATTTGGTAAGAGGAAAAGGCTCTACCCTTCTGTGTCCCCTTTCTGACTTGTTACTTGAGTTCCATTAGGCGAAGCTTACATATACGTTTTGCTAAGTGAGATTTCAAATAATAAACTTGTTAAGCGCAACGTAGTGCTTGGCAATTAATATATTGGCCTTCATCGATTTGCCATTTATCTAAATTTGGTCACTGCTTGCGGTCAAAAAATTTTCAAGCCAAAATAACAACAAAGCAAGGTGAATTGTGTGCAAAAAAATATGTGAATACTTCATTAAATCGATAAACCATTATCATGAATGCTTCCAACTTTTGTTTTAATATTTCTGTCGAATTTTAGTATTGTGAACGGCTCAAATGAGATCTGCAAGATCTGACACGTCGCCAAGAAATCTTCGACCGATAGTTGCGATTCTTTTCCTGTACAAAGTTTTGCATTCGCATAGGAGATGTTATATACATAGTTTCATCAACTTTTACCTCTTGAGAGCTTCTACAATAATCGTTGTACGGTATTCCCAGTCTGCCAATAAAACAGGGATCTGTTAGTACTCCTACTACTTTATTTGTGTCATTCATATTCCGTATTCGTTTGTCTGCTTGTTGAAAAGTCACTGATAGTTTCCACCGAGTCTCATCTAAGTTTAATATTTTTGTTGCTTAAATACTAGTATATAAAAGTAACCAGCGGCGTATTGTATCCTCTTTATCGGAGTCTAATGTGGGGTGGTACCTGTTCTGGCTAGGTCATCTGCTTCACATATTCAGGAATAATTATTAATGTAACCTGGAACTCATTTCACGTTTAAAGTCAAATAGGATTGGTGCTCGTGTCTTCCTGGAGCTAGGCTTTGCTGTAGCTCCAGCTCCTTCACCTATATCAAGCTTATCTCCTGTCATTGTCCTGACTGCCTCAGATCTCGATGAAAACGCTGCCCACTACACGGAAGCTAGTTCCTTCCGGCTTTTTTTTTCAGAAGAGTCGGAGTGCTTTGGTGTCTGGTATTGGTTTGGTTCATATTTTTGACCTACGAGTGTAGGGGAAATCAGGTTCGCTTGCGCATAGTTCCATAACATTAGTAAAGCTATCTTATTACGGAGTGCGCAGGTATCTGTAAGCTCCGTTCGAGTCTGGGCTATTTAAGGGCCCCCAGCCAGGCTAACCCATAGTGTGGGTCGAATGACACTATGATCTAGCCAACCATGGTAACACATCATATTTAAATGCTGTGTTATTGAAGAACAACGAACACCCAACTACCAAATCAGACCTTACCTAGATATCACCCAACTGCACCAGGGGCGAACTGCTATCAGTCAGTCTCTGCCACAGTCGAATTGAATATATTATTAGTCGAGATCCTTGGGGAGGCCTTTATCGACCTTTTTAAATCTAAGTTTTGGAATAAATCTGTTCATTGAAATTAGAAGCTACTCTAAATCAAGGGTGTACTAAAACGTTTTATCATTTCCATTGCCAGTGCCAGAGGACATGCTAGATTAAGGTAGGTCGAACCTGCTGCGAAGTGCTGTTGTATAGTTTGTTCGATTCGCAACTCTCTAATACTTATTTGACATGGTTCCCGCCGTTGATTCAAATGATGTTCTGAGTAGCATTTTAAGGGAAGTATGGAACAGTGTTGCCATCATGTGTTCTCTGAATGTATTTTCTTTTTAAAAAACCACTAATCTGGAAAATTTTAAAATGTTTGTACTAGAGCATAGAATATGGTTCCAAGGACACGAATTGATCTTCAACACTACAAGAACAACAACACTTAAAATCACTCTGACAGCCAGATCCTTTTAAATGCGAAATGCATATTTAAATGCATCAATCCATATCGAAATGTAATCAAACTATGCATTAGGGTGGGTCGAAGGGAGTTAATTTTACTTTAACTTTTGCCTGAAATTCACAAAATAAATAGAAAACACAGAAAAAATTACCTGGAAGTGAGTTATGATTTTTTTTAACTGGCAATCAAAAAAAAAAATAATAATAATAATAATAATAATTAAATAAATAAAGAACCGTTAGGTGGAGGACTTGGAAAAGCTTTTTTGCGGTATCTACCTATCAATTTTCAGAATATCAATCGAAAAAACAATAATTTTTTTTTGCCATACCCTACTATGTACTCTACATATTTGATGCAATTATCAAAATATTCCAAAAATATATGCAAGTGCATATATAGTTACTAATCGGACGCGAATAATGGCATTCATAATCATTATCATCATCGTTATTTGTCTGTAATGACGTTTAGATAATGGCATGACTGCATGCTTGAATTATGGTGAAATCGTTAACACATGCAAGATTTGATATGTGCTCGACAAATGCAGAGAAGCTCAAACGCGCTGGGCAATAGGCCAACAGTCAGCCATAGGTTCTAGACAGAGCGTTGCACGTCAGCATAAATGCCACTCAATCAGCCTAAATTACTGCAATGGGCACTTGCAATCGATATTGAACGCATTGTGGTCGAAGTTGTAGTTGTAGTGCAGATATTGCAACACCGAGCTAAGTGACCAGTCATTGTTCTGCCATACACCCGTTCATCCACGTCAATCAATGCTAAATGTTGGTGATCTGTAGTGTGGCGCTCGGTCATGCCGGCCTTATTAATGTGTCTGCATTAAATGTGTCAATAAACGAGTGTGTTGCAACATGCATTCCGGTAAAAATAACTAAATGTAAGCAATGAATGTGAAATATGAACGAGCAACGTTAACTGACACCTCTCATTAGTTAGTTGGTCACACATCAAGGCGTCGATAACGCTGCGCATGTAGGCGATCGGCTGTGACGGGGCAAAGAAGGAAAAAACAGTGGTTTTGGTTGTAATTTTTGTCGATTTCGTTGACTGTGATGTAACGAAAACCTTTTATTGTTTGATTGTACTGTTATTCAAATGATTAAAGCTCGCAACATTTTGCTACAGCGTGTAATAGTTTTGTTCACTTAACAGTTGGTTGCAACTCCTAAAGTTAAGCGAGACTGAGACAGTTTGAAGTTATATCTTACTGGCGTAGACCGCTTATGCGGTTATAGCCGAGTTAACAACAGCGCCTTTCTTCTTTTCGCTATTTGGCACCAATTCGAGACACAAAATGCAGGCTGCTTCTTCTCGATCTAATCTCTCCAACGGAATGGACGTCTTCCTCTTCCTTTGCTTTAACCGTAGGGTACTGAGTCGAAAACCGTCAAAGCTGGAGTGTTCTCTGCTATCTGGACAACATGACCTAACCGCTGTCTCTTGATTCGCTGAACTTTGTCAATCTCGCCGTTTATGTCGTACAGCTCATTGTTTCTTAGACTACGGTAGTCGTCGTTACCAATGTTCAAGGAACCATAAGTCCCGCAAAACTTTTCTCTCGAACACTCCTAAGGCCGAGTCATCAGATGATGATGATGGGAAAGGAACTTATAGACTTCGGTCTTTGTTCGTCGAAGGAGGCCTTTTCTTTTCAATTGCCTACCTGTCTGACTGTCAACAGTCACGTGCGAGCCAAGTCGCGAATGGGATGACTTTCTGTTTGATGTCAGAAGATATTTCGTCTTTTCCTCGTTCGCAACTAGACGCATATGCTTCCTCTTCCAATCTGGAGAAAGCAGAACTACCGGCGCGGTTGTTGAGGCCAATTATATCAATATAATCGCCGTACGCCAGCAGCCGTACACTCTTAAAGAAGATTGTATCTTGTTTAGTTAGCTCTGCAGCTCGTCTCCTTGGCTTACACCTCACTTGGTATCGAACGGCTCGGAGATACCTTCCCGATCTTGACGGAGTTTTTGCTGTTGCTCAACGTCAGCTTACACAGCCTTTTTTGTCTTGCGGCGATACCGAGTTAAGGCAAAGAGGCATAGAGAATCTTCCTTTTCCTGCTGTCGATGGTGGCTTTAAAATCGACGAAGTGGTGGTGTGTGTCTATCTTCCTTTCACATGTCTTTTTCCAAGATTTGGCGTATGGTGAAAATCTGCGTCCCGATTTTCTTTTCAGCTTTTGTTATCTATCCTATCCCGCTCATGTTGTGGCCGATCGCAATATTGCGAGGTAGGCTGTCTGCTTTCTCTCCATTGCGACACGACGGTCCTCATCGTACCAGCTTTTCTTTTGACCGAAGACCAGTGGTTCCTATAGTTTCCAAGGCGATTAGAAAGCCGTTTCGCTGTCGATTGGGATAGTAGCTTCTCGACGTCGTACCTTTCCTATGTTTTGGGTGCGAATGTCAAGGACACTGGAGACGTGTCGTCCATCTATTACAATCAATCAATCTGAAAAAAACTAACATTTCTTTTTTGCGTACCCTGGCTTCAAAATCGCCCATAATCATAAGAGCACTCCAGCCGGTCATAAAAGGCATCTTTGGTCATATCGTTTTCCCCTTCCGTCGGGGCGTGGGCGCAAATCAGAGTTATGTTGATCATCCACCGGAGTAAATGCCAGGAGTCGATGACGAAGTCTCTTCCACCACTAATACCATACCGAATCTGCGCTCCTCTAAACGGCCGCGGCAGTAAACGTCACAAGACACCTACTCATCTCCGTCCTTGTCCAGTTCATCACATTTCTTGGACGTCAACATGTCGGAAATCGGCATATTTTAACCGGTATCTGGAGGTAACCCGATTTTGTTGTCATTTTTTAAAAATTCGGAAACAAAATTTATTAAATATTAGGTGCCCAAAACCTTTACTAAATTCGTCCTTGTTTTCTGTAGGGACGTTTTCGCAGATCAGTGTGGTGTTGAAGATGGTATGTGATACTGTAAGTTCTAAATCATACAAGTTATAAATATTATCCATCTGTTTTTTTAAGTGTTTTATTGCGAGCATCTGTTTTTAAGTTGGTCTGAACAGCCTGGCATAAGCATTCTTATTGATTAAAAGATGAAAATTTCAATTATTTACGAAGTTTTTTTATTGCTTGCTGTTGGGTCGAAGTCGAAGAACTTTAAAGCTTAAAATATAATTACAAAAATTTGTTCAGATTCAATTTCCTTCTCTCTGTAATCGTAGGTCTTGCTTCCTATTGAACCCTTGCTAGAAGCTGATAACTAAAGTAGACTTAAAAAAAGAAGAAAAACCAAGTTCCGAAAATGCATTTATTTTATTTGCGTTCGTGTGTGTGAACCGACAAAATTCTATTATCGAAAAATATTAACATATCAGAATATTAAAATAAAATTCAATTCAAAAGCATGTTCCAGCACATTTGTTGTTGTTATTATGCATAAAATTTATTGCAGAGTGCATACTCTTTGTGAGCCAATTTCTTCGCCGTCACTGCTGTTATTACCAACTCAGCTATCGTTTTTGTTGTTGCATATGCAAACAAATTGATTATAAATATATACGAGAATGAGAATCAAATTTCATGCACCACACTTTCGCAAACAGTTGCCTTGCAAGCGGCAGTAACTTAAGAGCGTGCTGATAGCGGAAGAAATTTTGGATGCGAACGGGCGTTTACGTATGTTCTTTTGCTCATATGTGCACAACTGTAGTATAACTATATGTATGTATATAGGTATGAATATGTAGATATGTTCGGTTTATCCGCCTCCTACAGCTGAAAAGTGATATGCTCGCTTAGAAGAATATAAGCGGGTTAACCGAAAAGGCAGCGAAGGCGGATAGCAAAGAAAAGCTATTGAGTTGGATTTCTTTGCATTGGATGAGCATACTTTTTTGAGTTTGTTTATGTTAGGGTGTTCCAAGCTTTTGAAAAATTATCATTTTCAATTTTTTTTTTGTCGCTTTTAGGATTTTATTTTACAGTTATTAAAGAGATATTATATATAACGGTAAAGTGGTTAAGTTGGCTGCGGAAAATTCAATAAGATCAGCCGTTGTAATCCAACGATGACGTGGACGACCTGATACTATATATGAATGTAAATGATCAGCTGGACGAGCTGAGCCGATTTTGTTCGTTTGTTCGCCTATATATATGTATATACGCGAAATAGTCTTTCAGTTTTTGAGATATCGATGTGGAATCTTTCACACATCCTTTCCTTTCCAAGATGCTGTTCATTTCTGTAAGGGGTCAGTAGGGTAATCTGGCCAGTTTTTTAACATTTTTTTTTTTTTTTATAGAAATTTTTATTCTACAATATAACTTTTTTCACATATCATGAGGTATATCGTGCTGTATATAAACAAATTTTTTCGAAATTTTTTGATGACATCTGTGGGAGAAATGGCTGGGTGAATGAGATGCGTTTTTTTCACAGGCGGGCACGATTTCTCATGTTTGGAAATACAAAAACAGAATTCATTCTTAAAAAGTGCGTGAATAGTTATCGCCCCTACTAGAATCATAAAAAAATGTTGATAAATAAAAAAGTAATTAACGTTTTTTTTTTTATTTAATTTTTCCCCATGTTCCTTTACATAAATTTTGTCATAACATTGTCAATAAATTATAAAAAATATGGGGACGATAGTCAGGCGTTTTGTGAACGGTAGTTCGAACGGAATCATGTCGGCCAGTTTAAAAAAGTGTGTTTTGAGAAAAACGCGTTAAAAGATTGAGGTGTGCATTCCGAGCGCTCCGAACGTCGGGTGGTATTATTATTTTTGGACCCTTTTCGAAACCTTCCAATGGTAAAGTGGGTTTCTATATTAATTCTAAGGATATAAGGAAACAGAAAAAGCAAAAAACAAAAATTTTTTTTGAAAAAAAGATTACCCTACTGACCCCTTAAACCGTCGAAATCGGCTCACTATAACTATATGCTCTAAAAACTGAAATATTGGAATCCAGTGTTTGCATGGAAAACTTGTTTCTTGAAAGAGATATCTTCACGAAATTTGACATGGATTATTGTCCAAGGTACAATATAAACAAATTGTTCACATTAGATCCTTATAGCGTACTCATATAACAAAGCTGCCATTCAAACCGACCGAACGATATCAAGTTCTTTACTTTTTATTTGTGAAGGGTACAAGTGCTTCGATATAATCGAAGTCAACGTTTTTATTTGTTTTGTATTGCGATCGAAACCAGTTAATGATGGAATAGTCCTTTTCACCATAGCTGCCAGTCATCTGACTTTACTATTTTTACAACATGTCTTTTGTGGCACATAAGCCAATAAAACCGAGTCTATCTTTGGATTTTTTCTTTTATCAATCGGTTATCGAAAGATCTCTTCCTTAACAAAACTATTTAACTCATCTCTTATGCAAGGCTTATTTCCACCCATATGGAAAAAGTCATTTATAATTCCTTTACATAAGAGTGTATTTAGGTCATCTATTGAAAACTATAGGGGAATAGCAAAGTTGTCTGCAATACCTAAACTTTTTGAAGCAATTATAACAGACGACATAACCTTCCGGATCTCTCCACTAATTTCTTGTTCTCAACACGGTTTTCATAAAGGGAAATCTACAATAACTAACTTGCTTGAATTTGTATCACATGTATCAGCTGGCTTTAGGGAGAATAAGAATACTGATGTTATATACACAGATTTCAGTAAAGCTTTTGATAAAGTAAACCATTCAATTCTTTTGAATAAACTTGATCTTCTTGGTTTTCAACCAATATTTCTAAAATGGGTTGCTTCTTATCTTAGCAATAGAATTCAACAAGTCTTATTTAACGATATTTTTTCTGACATAATCAATGTTCCTTCAGGCGTTCCACAAGGTAGCCATCTTGGTCCAATTCTGTTCTTGTTATTTATTAATGACATATCATCTGTTGTTAAGTTTTCAAAAGTCTTATTATATGCTGACGATTTAAAACTTTTTAAAACGTATGCTTCAAACAACGAAAGATGCCAGTTGCAAACAGACTTAAACAACCTAGTTTCTTGGTGTGATAGAAATGACATGCCATTGAACCTTAAAAAATGTAAAACAATGTGCTTTTCACGTAGATCTGTAGACCCAACTTCATACACAATACAAAACTTTAGGTTGGAGCAAGTATGCAGTTTTGTTGATCTGGGAGTAACTATGGACCCCAAACTCAATTTTAATCTTCACGTATCTTCCACGGTTTTTAAAGCTAAAGGCGCTCTTAGTTTTGATAAACGTTGGTCTAAAGAATTTAGAGATCCGCTTGCCACAAAAATTCTTTTTACATATCTGGTGAGGCCTATATTAGAGTATGCTTCTGTGGTATGGAACCCTAGTTACCAAGCCCATTTGGATAAGTTAGAGTCCGTTCAAAAACAATTCTTACTTTTTGCCTTAAATCATTTGCATTGGGATTCCAGTTTAAATCTTCCCCCTTACACTAACCGTTTAAAACTTATAAATCTCCCGACACTCGCTAGTCGTAGGGAGATGCCTGGTATAATACTTCTTGTAAAACTCATGAATGGGTCAGTCTGTAGCCCATCTCTCTTATCTGATATTAATTTTAACGTCCCCGCTCGCTCTACCAGGCAGTTTAGACCCTTACTTTTGAAATTTTCTAGAACAAATTTTGAGTTAAACGAACCATTCCGCCGTATGTGTCATGATTTCAATTTTCATTCCAGCACATTTGATTTAACAGACTCACTTTTTACAATTAAAAAAATTATTTTATCTACTGTTAACAAGTAAAATTATAAACTTTAATTTAATTCTTAATTTTGGCTGTAGAAATTTTTGTTTCTGTAGCTGAGCAGCTTAAGATCGCAACGCTTAAAACTCTCTTGCCTTTTATGACTCGGCTAATTCCGCTCGTTCGCGGATTGCGCCCCTCGCGTCGGTTGGGCGGGAGGAGGGTAACCGTTGAATATTATTATTATTAACGGTTTAAGATCGGTTCTAAGCTAGTGGGAACCTGACAGAGAAGTGGATCAAAGCTTTATGTTTTTTGACATGTCAATTAATGAGAGAAAATTTGCCTTGAGTGTCAACAACGCTGCGATTTTGAAATGAAAGTTCGAAAATATTGGTTTCTGAATGCAAAGTCATCGTTGCTCTTAATATTTTTTCTGTATTAAACAACAGGCAAAATAATAAGCAAAAGTCAGCAACGTTCCCCTCCTGAATAGGAGATACATATATTCTCAGCCAATCGATCCAATTCTATTCCGTATCCTTTAAGCTCAATTCAACCGAAAGAAATTGAAAACATTTTTTCAAAAGCAGATCCAATTGTGCTTAAAAATGAGAAATAATCAAATGGACTACTGAAAGAGATTGTGTGCGATAAAGTTTCTGAAATCAACTACTTCGACAAAGGCATCACTTTTAATACATTTGCAAAAGAGTTTTTCTTTGTCTCGCACGCTTTTTTTTTATGTTGTTTTGTTCGTTTGAGTTTCTACTATGCCTTAACGCGATCGTCTAAGGAGCTGACGATGTGTGCAGTGTGTTTAAGAAAATCCAGCTAACTCGATAGCTTATACGGTGATTACATCGATAGGAACGTGTTTGCTGCACAGCCATTTTGCGATGCTCGTTTTGCTTCTTTTTTCCTGATTCTTTCGCTCTTAGCTTTTTTGCCATTTTGAGCAACAAAAATCGCAAACTCGTTTTACTACGTGCCGCTATTGCATGCTGAAAGTTGAGCAGGAAGCCAGCATGCTGAGAGTTATTTCGATGCGCTTGCATACAAATCGCTCGCTACATTTCCAACACACACACACACACACACATACAAGCATGTGTATGAGTATGTGTTTTGTGTTGCTGTTGCATATTTCACTTTATTGCCTTTTTCCAGTGTAAAGACATTACCAAAATAGTTACTCATACGCCACCACATCCGCTGCCGCTTTGTCTCTATATACACACACACACGCATAAACAAGAGTGTCTATGTGCGTTGTGTTTGTGTTTGTGTTGCGCTTTTTGTTTTCTTTAAGCCAACCGCTGCTCAATCAATTTTTGCAAAATATGCAGCAAACACGTACTACACGCCACAGACTGCAGCAGACTATCAACATTCAAGTACGAATTGTATTAAAAATATAAACTGACACACATACACATAGGTGTATAGGCATGTATGGGCATGCCACACACATGCTTTACCATCTTCCTTCGTCTCTTTCTGTAACTTTTACTCATTTTGTTTGCTCACAGCTGGAGCCCACTAGCTGGTGCGACAAGCTGTTGTTGCTAGTGGCAGACAGCAAGCGGGTTAAGTTGAGTTAAATGAAATGACTGTGATTCAAGTGCAGCTCAATATGTGCACTTACTGGTATAACACTTTTATGTACATGCCTCCCTATTTGCCTTTCATTGCACGCTGAATACTTGTGAAAATTTGATTAGCTGTGATTTATTAGGTATTTGATGAGCTTTGAGCTGTTTAATAAGCATTTATCGCTTATATGTTTGCTTTGCGTTGTGAGAATGTGGCTTGGTAAATGTATGAAGATTTTCATTTGTATTTATGTAGAGATGTAATACTCTAGAAAAGCAGTTGTATTGAATTGGGCATAGAGAGCTCGAAAATTATAAGTTTATACTTAGTATTGATGAATATAAATAAATACTGATCACCTGAAAAAATCAGTAATTTTATGGCGTTAAATTAGGAAGTAAGCCGAAATGGTTTCCTAAGTCGATGCTTAGCAAGTTAAACTCCGACGAGACTTCACTTGTATCAGTCAGTTAGATGGCTGATCTAAAGAGATCGCCATAGAAAATCAAAACTCCTATGTTGGAACCTATAAATTAGCAAAGTAGTCAATACAAATTTGCACAGCTGTTTAATTTTCACTTTCGCCAGTTCGTACGCATAAGTCAAAAAGTAATTACTGAGTTGTTTCCACTTCATCCTCTTCCATTCCATACAGCTTCTGGAAACGGCGTTTGATAAGATTCCCAACCTTGCAGCACGAACGCCAATGGGCAATGGCCTGTTAAAAGCCCCACGACTAGGGAGAGGCTAGCCTTACTGAAGGCAAAGAGATCACTAGAACTCTTACAACAAATTTTGGGTCAAAAGGCTTTTGAGACAGCGAAAGGTTATGATGAAGCTTCCGCGAAACCCAGCTATCTAGTAGTAGAACACAAGGTCCGTATCCGGGAGCACCAACTCGCTCCCATTCTACCGAAACCGGTTCTAGAGTGCCTTTTTTTGTTAGCTTATCAGCTTTGCAATTTCTTGCGATTCCGCTGTGGCCTGACACCCATACCAGTCTTAGAATAAAGGCACTCGATGCTATTGACAGCGAGGTTAAGCACTGCTTGATCAACCCCGAACCACTGTTAACGAGTTCAAGGCTAGTATCGCCGCTTCTGCTATCTGAGTGAATGGTCACTTCTCTGCAATAGTCAGTATGACTGAAGTTGGAGTTGATAGAGAGTTCCTGACAGTAAATCCGTCCACCAATCTTCCCTCAAGTTTTGACCCATCTGTAAAGAAGCTCACTGCGCCTCTCTTCCAGCGGCTTCTACCCACTCGCAACTTCCTCATCGGTATTTGGGTAGAGAAGCAGCCGCCAGAGTTTGGTTTGGCGACTGCATGATCAAAGTGATCCGGCACCAAGCCAAATAGTGTGAGGATATACGACTGTTCACATAACTGTTCTTTTGGGGACCCAGATTCTCTGACCGTAAACCTTCCGTCGATATCTACAGGCACTATGTGCATAATGGCGTTAAATGTTGCAGGGATCTTAGAGCACCAACGCTCTCGAGTTTCGTTGCAAGTGTGGCCTTTTCTAGAGTCCTTCATTAAACAAAAACTCCATAGGATATAATGGGCTTGACTATGGTGTCGTCGAGCCAGAGGACCACTTTCGGTGAGAGACCCCATTTTGTCTTTTTTGCTCTCTCTTTGATATTCGGCTGCAATGGAAGCTTCCTATCCCAGATGATTCTAGACATTTGTCTGCATAGACAATCTCCCGACAATCGCAATCCTCAAGTTTTTAAGCAGGTCGGTAACGACTAGGATCCATAGAAGAGGATTGTCTAACTGTTGTTGTCCTTACAATGTATTTAATGAAACCAGTAGTTGCGTGACAGAGTTTGGTTTTGGCGTTCGTTGTCAAATGGCAACTTGTTCCTAGATTGCAACAAACAAAACAACCACTGTCGTTTAGAATGAGGATGAAGCTATAAAAATAACTTCCACTCATTTGTAAGTATTTTGTCAAGTCAAGTGTTCTGGACCAATAGGAACCTCCTTTTGGCAGGTGTCGTCAATTGTTTGTGTATATAAAGTTTTAGTGGCAACCCAACACTCTTTTGGTTCATTCGAGAATGAGTCAGTTTTCAGCACAGTCCCGTTTAAGTTCGATATACTTGAACCAGCTGAGCTCCATTTTTTTTAACCCTTCTTAAAACACAGTTTTTAGAAGAATGCAAAGTAGGCCGACGAGGATAAGATCCTCATTCGAAACTCAAACAGTACTCTAAAGTAGTTTCATAGTTGCAATTGATTTCCGAAGTAACCAATATTTCATTCAAGATATGACTAATGAAGTCTTTTAAGATACCCACTGTCTTCTTTACTTTCTTTTAATCCTTGTAAAAAGTTATTTTATGTAGGTATGCTCTCCTCCTTCAACTAAATCCCTGAAAACTTTGATCACTGCTTCGCAAAGGCTGCTCCTACTGGTTTATTCTCTGCTCACATACTGGCAAGAGATCGGTAGACTGGGAGAAGTCGCTAGTGCAGATGTTCAATGAGCTATTTTATGGATGGGTTGAAACTAGAAGAAAAGTTAAAGGGGGTGTTAACAGTAAGGAATTCTTCGTCAATGCTAGCTTTAGACAATCCAAGCAGTGTAAGGGTTTTCAGGCAAAAATGGCTGCTATTAAGTTAGTAATTCTTACAGCAGAACTGTAATACCAGCGCTGAGCTCGCTGACTATGCGTTGAAAAATATTAAAGAAGAGTTTGTCCTCACTAAATATAGCCCGGTCAGTAGCGAAATCGCTGGTAAGAGCAAAGCCGATGAGCTAGCAAGAGAAGATATCTTTACCCCGCTCACACTGGAATGGGAATGAGTAAGATCTCCGTTGTTACATTGCGTTCTAGCGCTGGACTCATGGATTTCGCATGCGCTTAGCAGAAGTTGGTTGACGACCCGGTAGTGTACGACTGCGAGATCCTTTAGGTCTAGAGTTGAATGCAGCAGATGTAGTACTTGCCCTTAGTAGAATTCATCTTTCCTCAGTTTCGTCCTCCTGACTTGTGTTAGTAAATTATGAAAACAACACTGAAAAGATTTATAAGACGAGTTTAACCCAAATAATTTAATAGAAGCCATCTCTAAGTAAGAACTTTGAACTAAATTGAATATTGGCATTTGTTACATAAATAAATGTCTCGGCTACGCTTGCTCAGCCAGTTTCCGCCGGCGCCAATAGGATCTCCCTTTTGCTTACACTAAAATAAATACTTGAAGATAAAAGCTGTCTGCAGTCGCGGCGTGTGCTCTTCGCATACACTTAACAAATTTGCAGTAAATTTAAAAGGCAAATATTTTACTTGCTGCAAAATTGGATTTTCGCTTCTCGCTACAAATACGCCAATACAAAGTGTCTACGATACACGCTGCAACATGCGTCTGCTGGTAGTTGGTGCTCGTATTGTTTTACGTTGCTTCACATTGTTGTTGCCGTTACGTGCCGCAACTTTACAAACGAAATTCGACCGCAATGCAAACAGTAAATTCGCGTACGCTACTCCCACATTTAGTATATGTATATATGTGAGTAAGCACGCTCGCTGAAAAAATTTCTTTTATTTCCTCAACTTTGTCTCGTCTTCTTTTTCTTCGGCGTCGCCTATCGCATAGCTTTTCGTGCCGTTACTATTTTGTCTTTTCATTACGCTTCACTGTCATTGTTTGTTTGCTACATTTTCAACTTCCGAGAAAGAACCATGCCGCTCATGTCATTTATTCCCTATCTTTAGTATCTCCTCCTTCACTTTAGTGCTTGATTTAATTTATGTTATAGTATGTAGGGGCACTTGTCTAATTCGCCACCTCGTGGTTATTGTCTTGTTGGTTAATTTTCCTTTTTTTATGTCTTCAAGTTTTTATTGTCCTGTCGGCTGACTATGTAACCGCTTACCTTCGACTGTGGCAGTCTCGTGCCCCTCATAAGCGCCGGCGCTTCACTGCAATTTCTTTTCTTTATTGTCTCCATTAGCTCCTTCGTATTTATTCGAGTTTGCCTCTTTCCTCTTTCATTTACGTGTTTTTTGTCTGTCTGCGGCCTTGTAGTTTGCTGCGCGTCCATTTGTGTTTCCAACCTCGTTTTGTAGTATTAAAAATTTAATTTTTGTCTTGTTGTTCACACCAACGATGCACTTAAATACTTGGTTTGTTCCAGTAAGTGGCTATGGTTTCCCTTAGTGCATCGTTATATCTTTAATTTTCGCTTTTCATTTTCAATTGCCATAATTTACTTTTACTTTTTTGTAATTTCCACTACAGAATTCGTAAGTTTTTGCATAATTTCGATTTGTCTAGTGTTGTCTCAGGTGAGTACTTGAACCGAGTACCAGTTACTGTACTTGTATTAATTTGCTTTTTACACTTGTGCTTCCATTTCAATCTGTATGACCATTAAAATTTATTTAAAAATCACCCTTGTCATTATCACCTCATTACCATTATCTATAGCTTTAGTATACGAATTTTATATATTAAACCTAATTGTCCGGCTATAATCGCGTAAGCGGTGTCTACGCTAATTAAGAAGAAGAATTGTATATTTTCCATTTTAATGTATACCATATATAGCTACGTATTACAAATACTATTATGAGTATCATTTTGATTACCTTTAGTATTAGCACTTTTTGCAATTTGCAATGGTCGTTATCATTAGTGCCAACATTACCATTACCATTACTTATAACATTACCATACTATCTTAATAATATTATTTTATATAATTGTGATTACCATTACCTTTATCATTCTTAAAGATTGACTTTTCGAATATTACGGGTATCTACGTGATACCCTTTGTTATTCCCACTGCTTTCAACAATACTATTAATATTTCCGCTGTAGCCACAATTAACGCTATCATTACCATTACCCTTAACATTACTATAAAATTTCTATAATAGTTGCGACCACCCTTACCTTATTTGCATTACAATTATCATTATAATTTTTACACTATATATCCACTATCATTTTGATTACCGCTGGTATTTCCATTTTTGCCACTTACATATTACTATTGTGCTGTTATTACTATTACCAGCGTAGTAGCATTACCATTATTATTACTCATTACCATTACCATTACCATTACCTGCATCAGTACCATTCCCATTATCATTACAACTACTTATAACTTTACCGTATAATTTTTTGCAATCGTGTTTACCATTACCACCATTAATACCATTACCACTATCATTACCATTACCATTACCCATAAAATTACTTATTTTATAACTGTCGCGACCACCCTTAACCTTATTTGCCTTACAATTCTCATATCGAATACTTTTACACTGTCATTTTGATTACCATTACCATCATCAAAACCATTACCATTCCTATTACTCATAATATTCCTATACAATTTTTATAATTGTCGCGACCATCCTTAAACTTATTTGCATTACAATTACCATTTTTACAAGTTGCCATATCGAATACTTCTACACTATCATTTTGATTACCATTGGTATTTAGCTGCCATTACCATTCCCACCATCAGTACCATTACCATTACTTATAACATTACCATATAATTTTTATAATTATGATTACCATTATCATTACCATTACTTATAACATTACCATATCACATTTGTAATTGGGATTACCATTACCAACATCAGTACCATTACCATTACTTATAACCTTACTTTATTATTTGTATAATTGTGATAAGTACTCTTGATATTTTTATAAAAGCAGCATTATTACAAACTGTTAGTTTAGAACATTACTATTTCCATTCTCATTACAATCACCTAATCCGTAGATAATATTCATTAAGCCCACGTTTTTATTAATATTCCTCTAAATCAACAAATAACAGCAGACTCATTCTAATCTAACCGTTTAGTTTTTTGGAAGGCAAAAAGGAAGCTAATCAAGTTAAAAATTTTTTACGAATTACAGTAGTATAGAAATATTAAAACGTATTTTTGTGTCTAAACTTATTTTCCCTACTTTCATAAGAAGTCATCTGCAATTACTCTTCTAACGGGTACTCGGTTCCATTTTATCACTGGTTTTTACTACTCATTTCCTTCCGTCGGCGAAATTCAGTAGTCCACTTACAAGTCGAAATTGCTTTAATCTCGTAACTGTGTTTTACAATCCTGCTGCGAAAGCTGTTTATAATAAGACAGGTGTAATAATTGAGTTAAGGTAACACCATTACCTGCCGGTGGCAGCGCAAACGGCAACAAAAATAACAACAGCTACAAACGTTTCGCGTAGAACCACAGAAGCAAAGAAAACGAAACTACAATATGCCTCATATTCCGTTATTACCCTTAGAGTACAACAATAAAATGTTGCGCTTACAAATGAAAGCATACGCACAGGCGCTGAATAATGCTGTTTCCTGCCATACCTCTGCTTATGCATACATATGTACATGTACATTAACGCACTTAAAACTGTTTTAATATGCGCACTTATTTACGTGTGTAAGTTTACGTAGCTTGTGTGTTGCGTATGTGTGTGTTTATGCGCCGAACGGGCGAGAAGTTCAAAGTTAAAAATAATCTCATCAAATTGCGCTTTTGCACATAACAAAAAGTTAGTTTCCAGGTCAAAGTGCGGATGTGGAAGGCATAAAAAAGTATATCGCGTAACGCTGTTGTGCGCACGTGTGCGTGTTTATGTGCAAATAAGTGTGGCAACACTCGCGTATTTGTACATGAGTTATAAACTGACAGGCTCGTCTTTGTAGTAGGCTTTGAAGTGTTATTATTTCCACCACGGCACAGTGGTGTTGCTGTTTTTCCTTTCTTAGCGGAAGTAAAAAAGTTTCAAATTACTAAATAACATACTTAACTTGTGACTTATTTTAGCATTATGGTTTGTTAATTAGATGTTTGAGGTATTTTGTTCTTCTTTGAAAACATTTTGAAAACAACTTGAGACCAAACATGTAAAGTCAATAAAAATAATCGAGTTTTGAAACATCATTAATGAAAGTATTAAAAATTCGTTTGGTGAAAAAAATTATAAAAAAAAATGTTATTTGTTTCAATGTTATGGTCCCAAACCATTTGGTTCATTAAACATATGAAGAATGCGGATATACTTGTAGTACTTAATAACAATTTATAAAATTCTTGGTAGTACTTTTTGGTGAGATTCAATTTCTGATCTTTGACCAAATTTCCTACACATCTAGCTGTTTCTTCCTCTTCTCTCTTATGTGTTTCGAAAGTTTATGTTGAATCCAAAAAATTTTATGTTCTTTTTTTTTAACTAAAACCGTAGTTTTAACACACTCGATTGGTGGTAGGAATAGGTTGATCTGATCATGGTCAAAGCTACGAAAGCTCTTATGGTGTGTAAGCGGCTAGCTGGTATATCCTGGGGCTGCAAACCAAGGATTGTCAGGTGGCTATACACCGTGATTGTGCGGCTGATTATCACATGTAGAGCGGTGGCTTGCGTGTAGTGACGCACCTGGGTCCTCGTGTCGGATGCCATGCGCACGTGTCCGACGGCGGCACTTGCCAGCAAGACTGGATCTCACACCGCTTCACCTAGTAACCGGTCAAGTTGCCAAACACACATTTCTCCAAATAATTGCAGAAGCACTGGCTTTTCTCCCAAGGGACAATATTTTCAAAAGTGTAAACTTCACGACGGCACGTAAACGTCGTAGGGAATTGGCGCAGGGGTCGCAGGACCATGCACCAAACTATCCACACATAGTAAATAAAGGCCCTTCGAATCATGTTTTGATTTATTTGATTCCAAATAGGGATAACATCGTCCCAATAGCACCTAACAGATATTGGAATTTATTAATTTGCTAGGGCTAGGGCTAGGTGAGTCGCTGTGACTTAGGGAAGGGCGCAATAGACCTTTCTTCGCGGAGCAATCCTCATTTATTTATTTAATCAATCTAACACTCTCGATTTTACATTTCACAGTCAAACAATTGACTATTCTCCTTCTGAAGCAACTTCGCTTTATCCACATATCCCCCGCCAAGATAAAGAAGGAGTAGAATGTAGAAGTGATCTGAATTATAAAAATTATCCCAACTTCGAGCCATTCCAACACATATAGTGTCCTTGAACTCGATATTAACCTTTGTAGTAACAGACCAAACTGCAACGTGCTGACCACATGAAAATCAGCTTCGCTTAGAACCCTTTGCTAATTGTTAAATAACTCGAAAAGTATTTGTCGAATTTACTTAAAATTTTCAAAAAGGTTAAGCCATTTTAACTAGTTGGCCCAGCTATACTATAGAATAATTATTGCCTTGCAAGGTTTCTCCTTCCAAATGGTAGATCTACCGCTTACCGAATTGTCATCTTCAGTTGGTAAAGGGTGACATGGTACCTATTATCCTATCAAACCATTCTTAAAGAACATCACTGTTCCCCTTCTAAAGCAGGTTCATAACTCTCGCAGTTTTAAGGACGGGGTGGAAGAATGAAGTGATCTGGATAATAAAAGCTAGAGTTCGAGCCATTCCAACGTAGTCTCCCTGAGTTGGATATTAGTCTTTGCAATGACAGACCAAGCTGCAACCAATTCTGACCACATGAAAAGCAGCTTCGCTTAGAACACTTTGCTAATAACGGAAAAACTCGAAAAGTATTAGTCTAATTTCTTTCAAATTTTTAGTATACATTTCTAAGATATTTCTACACACTTAAAAAAAAAAAAAAAAAAAAAAACAATAACAAACAAACAAATGATTGTTGGAAAATTTTAACTATGCCTAAGCCCTTAAAAGTATATTTATACACGTTTTAAGAATACGTAGTAACATTTTTCAAGAGAAAAATCAAATATTTTTCGAGTTAGATGCGACTACTAGAATATATTGCGCCTACAACCTACGCTAAAAAAACCAAAAGTTGACAAAATTTCGTTTTATGCGCAACTTTGATCAGAATCGTAATCTTTGCTAACATTTTATAAGGATGAAGAGAAACTTGTTGTTCTTGTAAGTTCATAACCAAACGAAACTAATCATAGGCTCTCTAACGGAACAAAAAGCACTCCATTGTAGTGAATTTCCAACAGAAAGTTCTTTTATGTATATATTATATATATGCCAATATTCGTGCTAAAAATAGCAAACAATTTAATTACATTCTCCTTAACAAAGCCACAAAACAAAAATTCGTCGAAAAAAATAAATAAATATCGCTTTAAATAAAAACTAGGTGAAATAATCACTTAGCCATAGGCTTAATATTAATTACACTTGTTGGCAACTGTTGAAGCTAATACTCCACAATTAGCCACATGCCCTTCAACGCCTGGTAATTGACCCATATAACGATTAAAATGCCTTTTTATTTATTTGTATTAAGCGTTTTCGGTTGTTTTGTTTTGCATTTTTTGTTTTTGTTTTTGGCATTTACTTTCAAATTTACACACGAATTAGTAGTAATTGCTAATAAATATTTAATTGTAAATGAAATATAAATAAGGCATAATAGAATGTAAATAGTTAAATGCCCTCAACAATGCTGCGCTGTGGTTAATGCCGAGTCGCTCGACAATTTGGTGGATTACAATACGTGTATGTTTGCGGATTAAATACATACATACATACTTTGTTCTTCTTAACAAAACACAAAAAAACAAATATAATAAGAATATTAAATGTGCTTTTTTGTCATTTTAGTAAAAGTTAGAGTGCATCGTTTTTCTTTGCTAAAATTTTAAATTTTTCGAGTTTTTTACCTTTTTTTTAACTTAATTTGTAAATAAAGGCTGATCCTTTTCGAAGTTTCTTATTTTTCATTATAGAAAAAACACAGAAACTTCAAATTTAAGAGGTTATATACAGTTAGATGACTGAAAAAACAGATTTTTCGATAATTTTCTTATTGAGAAAATTTTTAAAGTTATTGATCCAAAAGTTTGTACTCATACATAGTATGGTATCTTTTAACTGTATTTTAAGATTTAGTATTAGTAAGAATATTTATTTGGAAAATCTGTTCTTCGGTAGCTTCTCTCAAACAAGACGTTTTGCGGTGACCGCTATATCTCTGAACTGGTTCCTCTGAAATTAAAAAACCAAGACGAGACAGGTGTAAAAAAAATGGCGCATCCGGGTGACATTGATCCTGACTCTCCTGGTGATCTGAAAAAAATCAAAAGAAATTCTTAATCAGTAAGGATGCTGTTATAGTCCCTACCTCAGGGAACACGACTGCGACTGCCTGAAAATAAAAATATTTTTTTACGCTTTTTTTTTGAAATTCCTGAATTTTTTTAAAATATTAAAAACAAAAATTTTAACACGATGCTGGTAGGAACGATAAAGGATTATATAAAGAAGGTTCACACAAAATTTCAAGTAAATCGGTTGTGTGGAAAAAGTAGCTTCGAGAAAAACGTTTAAAAAATTCGATACGGCCGAACCGGGCTAGGTACTGCGTCACTAAAGTAACTGTAGCTATTAAAATAATTTTAATTTTTAAAAATCCTTGGAGGATATGTTCTTAAGGGTCTAAACTTTAAATATATAAAAAAAAAGAATCGAATTTTCCAAAATTCTAGAGTAGAATACCCCCTTAAATGCTGGTCGGGGGCTAAACCTCAGGAGATCCATCCGTTGAGTTCAGTTTTTGATGACTCGGTGGAGCATTTCGACTGGTAGCAGGTTAACGACACGGGTGAAGGCCTGAATCGAAGCGGGATTGTCCGCATAGACTTTAGAATTTACATATCCCACAGCAATAAGTCTAACGGTGTGATACCATACAATGTTGGTGGCCCCAAAACGTGAAAAAGTAAACTAGTTTTTTTTTGCATTTTTTATTTTATATTAATCTACAATATCTTAAGATTATTCTGTGAAAATTTGAGAGCAATTAAGGCAAAATTGACGGAGAGATACACTTGTAAGTCTCCGCCCTCCGATTTGATTGTGAGCGGCAACGAAACTTCACTTTTTCGAAGCCGGTAAACTCTGTAGCTCAAAATCGACTGAACCGATCCTTTTGAAATTTTTCACAGTCTTTATTTACATAAATTGTGAGTTAACGCTGTCGAGGTTTAATTTAACTTATTTTTAAACAACAAAATTTCTGATTTTTTTTGATGAAAAATCAGTATTTATTTCCGAGCGTTGTAAAAAATTTAAAAATCATTAAAAGAAAAAAAAACTCGATAGCGTTACCTAAGGAAACTTATCAACTAATCAAATCAATTTGGTTTTTTAATTTCACATGATCCGCGAATATATTTTTTTTTTGGAACGTCTGCGAAGATTCTCTGTCACCGGCCATTTTTTAATATTTTTCTATGAAACTTTCACAGAATATTCTTTAAATATCATAAAATTATGCTATAATTATACAAATAAATAAATATTGATTGTATATAAAAAAAAAAAAAAATTGTTGAAAATTTGCGTTTTTTCGCTCGAATTAATCTTACTACGCCCTTAATAAATCCTTTGTTTGATGTGTTGTGTGGGAAGTGGCATCGTCTTGTTGAAACCAAGTGTCGGCGAGATAACGGTATGCGCGCCTGTCAGTTGTTGATTCGTAGGAAGTTTGTTTGAAATGGACATCCTTACCATTTATACAGTGGTAGACATTCGTATAACCGCACAATGAAATTTTTCGAAGCATATTTAAAGCAGATTATTTCGAAAAAAAGATTTTGATGTGTCAATAACTGTAATGCTATATTGTATACCAATGACTGGCCCCAGTAAGTCGGCATGTAACGGTACTTGTTTAAGTAAGCAAATCACAATAAAAGAAGCATCGCAGTAGTAACGCGGACATTCATATAAGCGCATGTTAGAAAAATACTTATTTTTTAAAAGAGGAGCTGCAGCGTAAAATTTTTTTTGCTTTTCATTAGACGGTAGATAACACTGTGGAACATTTTTGGGATTATTGTCTGGGGGGTGAGAAATTCCAAGTCAGGGTACTAGGTGGTACTAGGTCAACAGTAAAACATTTTTTTTTTTTTTTTTTTTTTTTTTGCCAATATGTTACAATTAAGCGCAAAATAACCCTTTGAGGGTTTTATTATATTGACCTAGTACCATCACCCTGACTTGGAATTTCTCACCCCCCAGATTAGCTGTTGTACTGTGTAATAGTAGACCCGGCAAACGTTGTTTTGCTATATAAATAATTTCCTAGTAATTTTTAGTGTAGACAAAATATAGCTTACTTATTGCAAGTATGTATGTATGTTAGAATGTGTATATTGTATGTATGTAAGAATGTGGTATATGCGTGAAATAAGCATGGAGCGCTGTGAACGATGAAGGAATATAAAAATAACAAAATGCAAACATTATTTTTAAGTTATTATAATTTATTCCTTAAAATAAATTATATATCATTAATTAAACAATTACGACAGTAACACTATTAAACAATATTAATCTCTTAATGCTATAGCGTGAACAATATTTTTTGTTAGTCCATCTTTAGCTAACACAAACAAACTTGATGGTTTACCCACTCGAGAGCATGCCACGTATAATTGTCCGTGTGAAAAACATGGTGTTCTCAAATCTAATCCACAAACAGACATCGTTTGACCTTGGGATTTGTTGATAGTCATTGCAAATGCCAATCTAATTGGAAACTGAATACGTTTGAATTGAATTGGCATATCTGTAGGTATAATAGGAATCCGTGGTATGAGTATATTTTCACCTCTGAACTTGCCATTTAAAATCCTGGCTTCGATCACGTTTTTCATTAATTTTTGAATGACTAATCGCGTACCGTTGCACAACCGGGGCGGGTTCAAATTACGAAGCAAGATAATTGGAGATCCAACCTTTAATTGTAAATTATGCGGTGGCATGCCTGGCAAATCCAGTGAGTTCAAAAACTCTGTGGGAAAATTTACTGCTTCGCTGTCGTCGCAAACTGTATCAATGGATTTATATGATACCAAGTTCCCTGGCAACAACATTTGTATCTTCAGATTTAAATTGTCAACGTCTACATTTTTTGCCGCTAAAATCGCTCTTTCTGCAAGCCACTCATGATTTATGTACTGTGTGTGTATATCGGGAAATATTTGTTCAATGAGAGTATCTTGCGAATCAGCGATTGTGCAGAAATCGGTCGGTAATTTTACGTATCCAGTTTCATCTATAGCAACTTTTCCATCACCGATATCTAAGAGTTGTTTTGAAAATGTTTCAGCGGATGGATCTTGAAGCATTTGAACGCGCATATTTTTTTTTAGCTGTAATTTTTCAACATTACTCCACAATGGAGATGATTTTAAGCAAGCGTTGATCTCATCAGCGTATGTTGAACGTGGAATGACTGGAAGTGTTTGTCTGAAATCACCTGAAAGGACCAACAGAGTTCCGCCAAATAGTTTGTCACTGTTTTTAATATCTTTCAATGTCCTGTTCAACGCCTCAAGTGAATGTTTGTGTGCCATAGTACATTCATCCCAAATAATAATAAAAAAAAAAAAAAAAAAAAAAGTTAATATGAGAGTTACACTGAGATAGCAAAATAATAATTGTCAACGTTACTACTACACTTGATGCATAAACTATAATGATGGCCGACAACTGTGTAGGTAGTGAGAAAGAAAGGAGACCTGCTTCGTTCTCATCCCTACTCCGTGCTATTTACTGGTTCAGAAGTGACACCTGTAGACATCTTGCGGGGATAACTAATTAAATGACGATTGATCAGTTATCGACCGGAGAGGAAAAATGATTAAATTACTAAAATGGCTATTAAAAAATAATGGTTGATTGTAGAAGGGTGAAAATTGAGGATTGTATGTATTTTTGTATGTTGTATCATAAAAAAATAGAAATTAAAAATTTTGTCTAAAGAATAAAAAAAAAAATTTTGGGATGGACTACCCCTAACATTTAGAGAGATGAAAAATAGATGTTGGCCGATTCTCATAGATACCGGATAAGCACACAAAATTTCATCAAAATCGGTCAAGCCGTTTCGGAGGAGTATGGCAACAAAAACTGTGACACGAGAATTTTATATATATAGATATAGATATATAGTATAACAGAGTATAATAACAAAGACTTTATTTGGAAAAAAGAGACAACTATTCTCTTTCGTCCCAATACCTAATTACTTTCGCAAATTATATATCGGAAATATTTCGAGATTACATATTTCTATTTAGGTGCGGTGTTCAGTCCAAAACCGTTCTAATTTCACCTTTAGTAAGGTTGACATATCTAAATAATTTGTATTAAGTAATTGAGTTAACCTGGATAATAATTTAGGTCGAAATATACACAGTCAGCTCATTAATTAAAAAAGAATAAAAAAAAATTCACTTATTACTCGCATATGCTACTCCTCTTTACAAAAAGTTACGTATACGCACTGTATGTACTGGCGAAATATTAAAGCGCTGTGATTTAGTTAGATTTTCAGCAAGTTTACTTTAACAACAACGAAGCAGTATCGCATCTATGTACGTCAGTCTCACTTCTATAACAGTGTGGCCTTTTAAAACAATTTTCTTGTGCTGGCTACTATGGCGTGTGCCAGTCCACTCGTATCTACTAAGGGGAATTTAACTTGCTCCTTTAGCAAGTACAAAGTGAAAACGGAAATGCCAAATGTTGTATCATTGTGCCTGCCGCAAGTCATTTAAGGCTACAACCAGCGCCAAGTGCAATATGGGCTGAGAGCTTATACTTGCTTGCAGCGGAAGTCGAAAGAGTTAGTAATTCGTGTACATTACTCAAAGGCGTCGAGTAGCACCGAAAAGTGCAACACTACAGCGCACATACTCAAACAGCTTTTGCTTGGCAAAAATTGCGAAAGCACCTTGCATTGCCCCAAACATCATTGAACTACAAGCTGGGGTTGCTCGCCAGCTAACACTTTGCAAATATTTTGTGGTTTTTTACTATTTTCCATACACAATAATAATACCTACCTCTTGTGTTGTTGGCGTTGCGTTGCACACTACGGTGTGTTTGCACTTGTAGCTATTTTCCGTTTTTTCGCTCGCAATGTGTGTGTGTGTGTGCATATGTGCTGGCAAATTGGCATGCAAGCACATTAAGATTAATAGCCGCACTCACAGATACGCTGTTGTTGGTGTATTCGAATAAGTGCATTCGTGTGTATGTACATATGTTGATGTGTGGATGAAGCATGAAATTTAAGTAGGCAACTGCAGGTGTCGGCTGACGGCGGTGCGCACGTAAAAAGCGCATCAGTGGTTAAATGCAAAAAATGGACAACAACAAAAAGAGGTGTCTTTTTTTTATGAGATAAAGGAATGTAAAGGTGCTTAAATTTAAATTCACGCTAAGCGGTAGTCGGCGCAAGCGAGTTGATAGTAACGTAAGCATTTATTTATTGCTGATTTATTATAATGTACTGGATGGCTAACTAGCTTTAATATTAGGTACTAAGTTAGTGCATAAAGGAGTTTGTCTTGCATAAATTGAGGGCCACAATAAGCACTGGCCATCTGAAGAATAAACACTTGTTCAATTTTACCGCCTAAATGAAGTTATAAGATAGTTTATTTTATTAATTTCTTGGAATAATTATAGATATTCTGCCAAGGGTTTTTTTATAGAAAATAATCTCGAGAAAAAATTCAGTCCTTCTGCTTCAATACGGCTTTTTGCACGGTCCGAAAGCATGTCGAACGACTGTTTTAGCGCGTTGGAGGATATGGCCACCAGTCTGCCGGCCTTTTGAACGACCTCTACGTCTGCATTCCACTTTTCTTTCATGGGCAAATGCATTTTTCCGAAAAGCAAGAAGTCGCACGGGTCCATATCAGGTGAATACGGGGAGTAGTTAATGGTTAAAATGTGATTTTTGGTCAAATAATCGTCCTTTGAATGTTGGATTCTGAGCAATTTTCGGTCGTCAGTCAATTTGTGCGGAACAAACCGTGCACACACCTTTCGTAAGCCCAAATGTTCGGACAAAATGTGATAAATCGATATTTTGGAGATGTTCAATTTAATTTCCTTGAAACTGACTTTTGATGAAATCACGCACAGTTTCGATGGAAATTCCGATGATCATGGATTTTGATTGGTCCACATGTTGTTCGTCCTTTATGTTCTCACGACCACTTTGAAAACGTTGAAACCACTCGTGCACTCTGCTACGGGTTTCAGGAATTGAAACGTTTCGGTAAAAGTTTTATCAATTTAAAAACAAAATTTAATGTTGGCTCCTTCTTCGAAGCTCATTTTCGCACCGATAATACAAACATACTGACACTTAAAACACAATAACTTCACTTTCAGTCGATGAAATGTCATGAAATTCTCACTGGACAATCGATAAAAATAACAGATTCTAACGCACCAGTCGACATATAGCTGGCGCCAACAGGGGGCGCTGTCTTCTTTGGAACGCACCTTGTTTGTATACGATATAGTCTCTTAGAAATTAAAATTTATTCGCTTAGTTGGGCTTAAGTAATTTGTCTAAATAATTATTCTCAAATTACGGTACAAATTTTTCTAAAAATTTAAATGTATATTTATAATATACATATATATTAAAATTTTTGAAAAAAAAAAAATATTTTACACAAACACTCCAACAATCTCCGCTTAAAAAGTGTCTTCCGCCGGAATTAGTGCATTCCGACTGACTGTCTTTCTCTTATAATTTGAAATTCTTTAAATAGGACTTTGTGTGTGGCTATTAACATGAGGGAAATTTTGACCAGCTTCGTGTTAGACTGACATGACATATTACTTACCTGTAGGAAACGTGTTCTTCTGGCCTTAAATTCCTTACCATTGGGGACTTTACTTTTTATCTACTGATCTAGTGCCAAGGTATTTTTATTTCCTGCTGCTTAAGGGCGGCTACTAAAAAAGATTGGTAGATTTTTTACAACTTTTTTAACTTTCTCGATTTTTTTTTAAATAATAAAAATTAATCCATACACTTTAAATAAATACATTAAAACGACTTCAACTAGTAAAAACATTTGAATATCAAACAATTTTTTTAGGGAGATGTTTTTGAGTATCTAAATTGTCGATGTTAATTTTTTTCATATTTTTGGACTATAATTTCCTATTACAAACGATTAATGTGTTTCAATTATTTTTTAAGGTAGTCAAAGAGCAGTTAGAGCCTATATATCCATCATTGTAAAGGCGGAACCATTTCGATACTTTTTTTTTAAGAAAAAAACACAGATACTTCAAATTGAATGAGGAATTTTATTATCATTCGAAATAACATTCTTTGGCATTTATTTTATAAAGATTATCTTTTGGCCGCGGCTACGTCTCAAATGGGTCCAATTTCCGTACTCAAAAGAGCATTTCGACTAGTAACTTGTAAATTGAAATCAAGTAGTAGGTTATAATGACGCAATAACGGTCGCCATTGACGGTTACGTTCTCACCGGCATAATTTTTGAAGAAATATGGATCTATGAATTCACCGGCCCACAAACCACACTAAACAGTTGTTTTGTCTGGATGAAATTGCAGCACTTTATTCTCTTCAGGTTGTTTTTCGTCACAAATGCGACAATTTGCGCCAGAAATAGGCCTCACCGCTAAGAAAAAATGTGGCTCGAAAACATCGGATCATCTTGGAACTTTTCATGAGCCCATAAAGCGAAGCGATGTCGCTTGGGGAGATCGAGGGCTTCAGTACTCGCACAATGTGTTTTTTTTTGTATCAATTTAAGATCTCGACTTAAAATGTCGTTTGTATAATATCGTCCCCATTACTGTTGTCGCATTCAAAGCATTTCCCATTCGTTTTTATGCATTTATGTCATCGCTTCTTTAAAGCGTCGAAACTCTGCGACTTTTATATATTCTTGTAAAACGTCGGTTCGTTAAGGTTCTCTCTTTTGATAATTAAAGTACGCGGAGCCATGCCTGATGAATTTAGAGCCTGGGGCATCGCTACAGTATGGTTTTTGCCCAGAATTTTCGATATATTTTGAGTAAAAAGTAAGTTCTTCATCATATTATAATAATGGCATAAAATCGACCCTTCGAATCGTTCGAAAATTTTAATTTTAGTCACTATTGACCCGATTTTTTATTTATTATAAAAATATGAAATGAAAGTCAAAGTTTATTGACTAAAATTATTATTAAATTATAAAGCCTAAAATTTATTCATAAACGTGACATCAATGCTTCACACTATAAAGAAAATAAACACAGACTAAAATTATTTTAAGTTAAAAACAGCCTGGTAAATATGGCCTGGCTTCCACGCAAAAAGCTAGACAAATTATATTTTCATTGGGATGACACAAATTAATGAAAACAATTTGCTTTACCTACGCTGCTTCGTATAAATTTGACAACTTTGCACCAACACATGTTCACATATACCTTTGTATGTATGTATATATGTATATATAGTCGCTTGTATAAATTTATGCATATTATTTGCTCTTGCTCAGACAGACTTCCGGACCAGAGTTGTTACAGGCGAGTGATGCTGTCGAATGCTGCCACATTATTTTTAAATTTCGCTGCCATTTGTGGCCAAACGCAGACACTTACATATGTGCTGCTTAAGGGACAGACCACAGTTATATATTTCTACCTATATATATGAACATACATATGTCAGTATGATGGAAGGTAGTGTGGAGGGGTGAGGATGAGCGGTTGCATTAAATCATTAACAGTGCATAAAGCGTGACGCGTTTGTTCTGCTTGCTTTGTCAGCACAATAAACACAAAACAAACGGCATGCAGGACATTTCAGTAGCTTCCTGTTGGCTGCAAGTCAACAGACTGGCAACAAACTTCTTCTGCTCATCCGAATGTTTTGTCGTTTCGCTGTGTGTTTACGCTCGTCTTCCTATTACCTATTATATTTCTGTTGGCGTGTTGGGTGTGGGAGGTGTTGGGTCTGGGAGTGTATGGTGTGTGTGTGTGGGCCTGTCAATGCTAACTTTAAACTATGCTCCTTGTAATTTGATGTGAGTTTGTAGTTGAGACACGCTGCTTGCCTCTCTTTCTACAAATTTGCATAGTTTTTATTACATTTTGAAAGCAGACACAGTTTTTGTTAAGATTGCAGTAAAAAGCGGACGTACTTTTGTATATTTATGTTTATCGGTATGTAAGTATACTCTAACTACTATATCTAAATTTTCCATCTGCGCTTTGTCTGTCTATATTGTTTTGTCAATGCAATCAACCGCCATCTGCTGTATTCTTGCCGCTTGTTGCAACAATGCATTGAAATTCCCTACTCACTGTTCTTGTTTCTGTTTTTGCATCACTTGTCGCAATCGCATAACAAGTTGCTATACTTAACTACATCCTGAAGTCCACTGTTTTTTGTGTGTTTTTGTATTGTTTCAGCTTTGTTATTTTTTATTGTTTTGGGTTCTAATCTCACAGCAGTTTTTTGTCTGCCGATTGTTTGTACGTTTTATATTAAAGTTATCTCCTTTTTATAGTACCATGAAGTAAGTTCCAATAGTGAGTTCTGAGAATATAATAGTAATCGCTTTAAATAGATTAAAACTTCAGATTTTCGAACACATTGATAATATCTACATATTTTTCGAAACTGCCATGTTTAGTTTTTAAAAACATTTTTCCGAACCCTCGTAAAACTGTGAAATTCGGCCGGTTTTTTCGCATAGCCACCTCTATTTCGCCCCGCACTAAAAGGGTTAAGGGATTACATGGGTTTTCTTGGGTAAAACACAGTTTTTTTGAAAAATTTTTTCTCATATAAAAAATTAAATATTTTATTGTTACAAACATACATTATTAACAAAGAAATTCCGAAATTTAAAAAAAAAAAAATTAACTCGGCCATTTTCGGTAGCCCCTAGGAAAAACGATGCGTCCGCGTTAGCAGGATAACTCCTTAAAGGATCATCTAACGTGTTTTAGTTCAAACCTTAAATTAGAACTTAGTCGAAGTAAAAAAACTGAAAATTGGGTTTTTGGTAGACATTTTTTGAAAAAAAAACTAAAATTTCAGTGAAACTTTCCCATCGTGTATTTAAAGTGTTGGATTCGAAAAAAATTCTTCGTCCAAATCTTAAAAAATTGTATCTCAAAGACCTGTGTAAAATTTCATGTAGATTGGTTGAGTAGTTCTCGAGAAATCTTGCCAAACGATGGCGCAGTTAGCTTAGCTAGCCTCGAGCGCACAAGTTCTCAAGGCGGTATCTCCGAAACTATTACTCGGATCAACATGAAAATTTAGGACAATATTCTAGAAGTGTTGGAGAATTTAATAAGACAATACTGCAAAGCGATTTTTAGAATCCTTTAAAAATATTCGTGCCAAATTGCAAATAAATCGACTGATTAGATTTTGAGATTTCGAGAAAAAAACTCTTGAATTTTCGTCGTACTTTGAACTTTAAAAATAATTTGGATTTCGAAAAATCTCTTGGAACTATTTTTGATATGTTATATTTTGATATGTTATGTTATTTCGACGTGGGATTCTTCGTAAGATTTGAATCTTTTGCGCTTCATGTTTATCTTGCTGTTGTTCTTGTTGTAGCGGTTGTCTGATCCACCCTTCGTTGTCATACTAGTCATCTAATGGGAGACCCAGAAACTTGCTGTTTCTACGTGATTGGACCATAGAGACAGGTATGTTGGATGAGTTCGGTTGGGTGTGCTTGGCATGTAAAGAGGTAATTGAAGCCAAGCCGGGGACTAATTGCACTCCGGACTTATTTATGGTATTTCCGTCTCAACTCTGCTAAGGCAGGAGTATAGCCTGCTTCAATATCCAGGACGAAGTTGGGCCGGGGTTACTCTTGTTAATGGCTCTACTGTGAATGAAGGCCACTGCGTGTTAATGTTCCTAGAAGGCGGAGACATCCCAGCAGAAACTGCTTTGAGAGGAGTGTGTTCCTTAACCAGGAGCTTAATGGTCTAGCTATGCAAGACTGGAGTTATCAGTAGGCATCCTATTTTTGTTTTTGATCTGAAGCTTCTTCGTCTGCTAGTAGTTTATCTCCTGGTGATAATTTGATTCCAAGTACCCTATTCACAGGAAGACGGTTTGAAATCTCTGTCTGTCTGAAATTAGTTGCGTCCGTAATCTGGTCAACCTGTTGTTCTATATCGTCGACGTAATCAAGGGAATGCAGGTTTCTGCCGGAAGCATGCAGGTCTCGCTAAGAAGGACATCCAGTTATCGTATTACGTGCAAAGTTCTGACACGACTGAATAATCTGTGTCTGTGTTTCACCACATCTAGGCGGCCATATCGGTGCTGCGTAGTTAATGATAGGCCGGTCGATTGCCTCGTATGTTGCCATTACGTTTCTCGCCCTTTTCGCAGGTGCTGTCGGCTAGATGCGTTCCATGCTTGTGTCTGATAGACTGAATACCTTTATTCCCTGTTTTTTTATACATACATTCTATTTACTCCCCTTTTCACACTTGGATTAGGTCTAGAAAATATACCTTTGGATTCTGTATTCGTTATTGAATATACGTATAGTCTGCTATTTGCTAGAGTTTATATTCATGGCAGCAAAATCTCGATTTTGTTTTTGGCAATCTAAGTTAACTTTTATTACTATACTCTGCAATATTGAATTCCCTCCAAATTTAGAATTTTCCTCTTCTGCAACCTTGCTTAGAAATCCTTTTCGATAACAAAGTTTCAAAGTAAGGCCCTGAAATATACATTTTGGTGTGCCATATTCGCCACATAGCTTCTACTCACCTCGCTCACAGTTATAACGCTGAAAGCAAAAGCAATTTTTCATATTTTTTTATTTATTTTTATTTCATTTCATCATTTCAATTTTGCATATTTTTAGTTACTTTTTATATTTTGTTGTTTTATAAATTTTTTCCACCGCACTTTTTCGCATTAATCTTTATATTGGTAATACTTTGTCATACTTTACAAATACAAACTTTATTTACAACAACTAAAACTAGGCATAAGTTATGACTATAACTATTTGATTTTAACATACATACATATACATATTTTATATATATATCTGATGCGCTTTTGTATATATGTATGTGTTTTGTGTTGGCATATGCAATGACAGCGAGCCAAATGAACAGTTAACACAAATACTCATGCATGCATACTTATATAAGTACTTGTTTGTATGCATATATTAATGATGCGATAGATGTTTGTGACTTATTTACAGATAAATGCTTTTGTTTTGCTTTTGTTTTTTTATTGTTTGAACGTTATAGCTTAGGCGTCCTTGGTATTTTTTTGTCGTATTTCCCATTTAACTATGTCAGCATGCCTGCAGTAAAAAATGCTATCTGCGCTCAAAGTTGTGAGTGGTCCTAAGCAGAAAGTGATGAAAGTGTATTACAATTGTTGTACAGTTGAAGTGACAGCGATGTGTCCAACTTAACCTTAAAATTGATTGAATTTAGTTACACTGACACTAGTTTACAACTAGTACGAATTGGTTGCATATTGAAGTAATGACACAAAGCAAGCATATTGTGTCTGAAAATTTTCTGGTTAGCTGTAACTAGGCCGTAACTAGTACCAATTAGTACTACTCCAAGTAATAACACAAAGCAACCAAATTGCGTCTGAAAATTTGCAAGATAGCAAGCTGGACCACAACTAGTACCAATTAGTCGAAGTAATGATACAAAACAACCATATTGTGTATGAAAATTTGCCCTGTAGCTACCATATTGTGTTTGACAATTTACTGGCTGGCTCTAGCTAGTCCACAATTAGGTCCAATTGTAGTTCGTATATCGAAGTACGGCCACAAATCGACCATATTGTGTCTCAAAATTTACCGGTTACCTATAACTGGTCTACAACTAGTACTAGTATCAATTGGTTGGTAAGTGAAGTAAACTCCACATTATTATGTATGAAAAGTCACTGTCATCTCTTTACAACTGCACCCATTGAGTCTTGCGCCAACATTTTTTACTGCATGGTTGCCATATATTGAATATTTGTGTATTGTTTTATGCACTGCATGACTGGTTTTTTATGCCAAATTTTATATTTTACTTTTTGTTTTTGTTTCTGCATCATGAAAATGGAATGCATTTCACTTTCGATGAGCTTCAGTCAACAACAAAGTTTTCATGAATATTTTACGCAAATATTTCTGGTTTTATATTTACTTTAATTTTTTTCCTTGTTTTGTTTTTTTTTTGCAAATTTTAAATGTAATAATACTTATCGGCCCTAAAAGCATTTAGCGCTGTTTGTTCTGCTTATTTGTCATATATGTATATATATACCTGTATATATATCTTTTTTTTTAGCATAGACACTTACTAATGTGGCTTTAATAATTTAGCGCTTTTTTCCGCTTTAATTACATATGCTGTTTGCCGTGACCAATATTACAAGTTATTACTTTATTATCCATATTTTTTTTAGCTATTTTAATTTCATAATATTCAATAATTGATTTGTCTAACAAACATTTTAATTAAATATATTTTCCGCATTATTTCACACAAATGGTTTATGTGTGCTTTCGAGCCGGCATATCCTGTTCCGCACACGTACACTTCCGTGCGTGTTGCCTTGCATATACCTATATCTATGCCTATATATGTATAATTTTTACTAAATTCTGATCCAATTTTAATTTATTTGTTGAATTCGCGCACGTTCCGAAATTTTGCATTCAGTTTTGTATTTGCTTGATTTCGAAAAATAAATCTATATTTATGAATAATTTTTTGATATCATTGGGCAAATTAATATTTTTCAACTCACGTATTATTAGTGTGATATGTTTTGGAATTTTAATGACCCAGAATAAAGTAGATGATTTGATGAAAAATTGTTTTGAAAGCTTTAATATAAGAGGAAATGACAACGTTAAACAAAGAATTCACTGTTCCAACTACATGGTCTGAGCAGTTTTTGGTCTAACAAAAGTTTTTTTTATAATGAAAGTATGAAAAAGTGCAGAACAAGTGCACAAGAGATGCTCCATTGTTTCCTTGGTACACTAGGCAGGCCATTTCCTGCTGTCTTCTCGATCTGTCAGCCCCATCCTGCAGGTGTGTGTCGTTACCAGACAGTGACCAGTTAGTATTCCTATCATGTTCCTACAGTCTCTTCTATCGAGTGCCAATAAGAATTCTGTGTACTTCTGATCTACCGTTTTGCACATGACTTCTGCAGTTTTTCACCCTGGTAGCTCGCTCCACCGAGTTTTTCTCTTCTTTACTATGCTTCTGTCGAGATCGTCAAGGAATGCTCATACCAAATTTCATCAAGACATTTCCATTTTTACTCAAGCTGTAGCTTGCACAGACGGACAGGCAGGCAGACAGATAGACAGTCATCCGGATTTCCACTCCTTTTGTCAACCTGATCATTTATGTAGATATATATATTCACAACCCTATGTTAAAGAATTTGTGATATGAAATAAATGCAACACTTTTCTCTTTTGCCGATTTGAGATCAGCCATTGCCAATTTTCTGAACTAAAAGATTACAAATACAAACATATTGCCGTCCAAAAATTTATTCAAAGAAATCTTCAAATAAAATCGACTTTAGAATTTATCGTTTATCTAACTCCATATATTATATAAGTGTAGTATGATAACCCAATGGCCACATAACACACAAAAACACAAACGCTGTCGAGAGTATATGAGTTATCCCCTATAAACTTTATCTTACACATTTTACTTATTTCGATTTGGCACATTTTGTAGCATTTTTGTTGTTTTTTATTATTATTTTCTATATTATTTATTTACTTATTGCATATTTACTAAATGGATTTACAATTATACTTTATTTTTGCCTAAATACTCTTATAACATTTACATATGTATATGTATATATGCGTCATTGCGAAGGTTTTTGGTTATGCTGCTGGTTTTTGATTTAGCATTTAATATTTCTAAATAAATGCATATTTATCTATATTTCATAAATATACATACATATGCATGTTTATAATGCATTTTATCCAACTGGAAATTTAATGTGTTGAGCTAAATAATATTTGCGTTCCTTAGAGAAAATAAACGTTCTGCAGTCAAAACAAGAATTGATACTTAATTGTTCAGGTTCATGATCTATCTATCCCGTATCTATTTTATATACCATATAAGCATGAAAACAAATGCAAGATGAACATTTTCTTTGTGTGCCCACATTATAAAGATGAAAGAGACGAACTAGAGAAACTTCTAGGAGAGCAGCTAATCCCTGAAGAAGGTGTGGCGTACATGATATGCTTCCAACAGGTGTGGGACTTTGTTAAAGTATGAAGTGCGACAGAAGTCATAGAAAAAAGTGGCAGAGAAAGAGCGAGACGGATGATCAACGTAGAGTAGGAAAATTTGTAGACCGAGAGCCAACCGGCTAAAGCTTCCCCTTGCGAATAATTCCCAGGCAAAAAAAAAAAATATATATTTTTTTTAATTCATAGGTGACTATAACGCCTAACTAAGTATGATCTTTGCTTAATCCTATAGTTGCTGCTTTACGTTTATGAGATACGCAAATTGGAATTAACAAGAAACAAATATATTCCCCACTAACATGTCCTAAAATAATCTTATGAAGCAAGACAATTCCCAGCTGGATAAGCATCGTTTACGTCTATTTTTTTTAATTAAATCCATATTTTTCTTATTTTAGTTTTTGATTCAACACTTAACCATTTAAAGAAACTTCGCAATAGAAACTAACTTAACTTGCTTATTATAATCTGTAAGAACTTGCTTTGGATAACAGTGCAAACATATATACAGTGTGTCTTGTCTAGACTTAAAGTATTTACAATATCAGAAGAGGCGTGGTTACTACTTTAGAAGCATTTTCTCTTTACACCTAAATCATAAGTACACTATAACTCTTATCTTTTTTGGTTTTGTTTTCGGTTGTAACAAAATGCTCGTAATACTGCTTTTGGCTGACGATTATTTCATATTTAGCATTCATTTTTGTCTATATATGTATATATATTATACATATCTCATATACATATGTTTTTATTTCCACTGCAAAATTTATCTACACATTTATATATGTATCTATGTATGTATGCAAACTAATACAAATACTTATGTAAAGCATTTTGTTAATTTCTTTTTCTTTGTTTCCTTTTCTATTCCGTAGCTAAACTACAATATATTTCACTTTAAAGTTTGCTGGGTTGTTTAACTTCAAAGGCCGCCAAGCAACTCTTCGCTAATTACATATGTATATGTACGTCAGCTGCTAAAAAATACAGTCAACAGTCATTGTCATAGAAACACATTTCGCTAGAGAGGTAACATTTAACTCAGTTATTTTTTTGGTTTGCTTTACGCTAATACCGCTATAATTCCATATTTCTTTTTCTGCATATTTCTATAATTTAATTTAATTTTATTTTATTTATTTATTACATTTATTTATTGAGTCGTTATTTTAACTATATTTATGCCTGCTGTTCTGCTTATTCGTGTACTTTATATTTCCTTGCTATGCATTTGGTTTTGTTTTTGGTTTCATTCGTACGTATGTATGTATGCGTTTTTGTTGCTCTTACTTTCAATTTTTGAGCTATAAATTATTCAGACTTCGTCTGCTTACCATTGTAACTGCTTTAGTGGTTATTGTTGTTGTCGTTGCACTTGTTGCTAGTGTCAGCAGTAGCGTTAGCACCAGCAAATACTGTGTACTCCAACGCCGGTTGAGCGTTTGACCGCCACTTTGCAGCTCCGCATCGCTGCCGCGCTCCTTGTAGAGGCGTCCATTTT